>CM038143.1:429310437-429489212 GCA_021437245.1 Aegilops speltoides | reverse complement strand
AAAAGCCAGCTTGTGCCACAGAAATACTGGACGAGTTGGCGTTCTGTGAAGGACAGCGCAAAGATGGGAAGCATACTTTCATACAGAGAGATCACGTATCTGCCCCTCATTTTGGAAAGCATTTTAAAATATACTCCTATACAAGAAAGCCATACACGTACAACATAACCTGTGCAAGTGCCAAAGAAATGATACAAAGCACGACCGTTGGTGAACTACAACATGTATTTTTGTTATACAACATATGAATTGCCAAAATGCAAGGCATGAATTCAAGCCATCAAAGGAACATTCATGACGACTTTCATAGTAGAAGTAGATATACGACGATCTGCACAAGAATACTCATACTCATACGATTATTTAAATGGACAGATATTATACTTAATAAATTTCATGCCTTACAGTCTGGACACGGCAATGATAAGGTGGGGTTTTCTCATTTCTACCAAGTGACAAAATGTGACGGCTAAAGGTAGACAGATCAAATCTACATTTTCTATCTTCTTTGTTAGCTACTATAATCTGCCTCTCCGCAGGAGGCACTGTACGACAAGCCCGCCCTCTACAATATTGCCGTAAAATTACAAAATCTCCTTCCCCTGCGCGGCGTTAGGAAGAAGTCCCGCGGCCTGACAAAATGATGTGTATTGGGAAAACCCCATCTGTCTCGCGAAATTCCACACCTGTGCTCCAAAAATTCCAAGAGACAAGTTTAATCTCTTCAACGTGCCGAAATTTGTATGCATATCATTCTTCGTCGTCTGCTAGCGTAGCAAATGAGAATGGTTTGAATTTGTAGCCATCCCCGTGATAGAACTTGTTCATGAACTCGACCCAGTGTAGACGCAATGCATGAAGAAAGGCACTCAACGATTCCATCCCGAGCAATATGAAGGCAGTAGCAAAAGCAAAAACTATGAGCCCCACTAACTTAAAGATGAGGCTGTCATACCTGTCAATAATACAGTAAATAGTTCAAGTAAGAAACTGCAGTAGATGATATCATTTCTGAGATCATGCATTTCATGGCAGTCAAATGAGAAGACAAACACCGCCGTACGAATAAAAAAGTTAAGCCCAAGAAGACAAACACCGCAGTACGAATAAAAAAGTTACGCCCCAAGAGAAGGAGAAAAGGATCGAAGCTTACCCCCATGCAAATAGCAGTAACTTCTCGTAGAAGACTGTTGATAGCTCAGAATGTGCCAAGCTGAAGTTAAATAACAGTACATCAAGTCATGGAAAAAACCAACAGATGAAAATTTGCAACAAAAAATCACAAGAGGCAAACCTCAAGGCCCAAAGTCGAAGGTATGATGCAGTATTTGAGACAGCCCCAAGAACAAACTCGATGGAGTGTATCATTTGATGCACAAAAACTTCACCAAAATTGAAATCATCATGACGTGAACGGGCAGAGTCCGGTTCAGAATCTGGATCCATTTCAGATGTCCCAAGGAAGCGATAGCTGTGACCTTGAAATCTCTACAACCAGGTATGAAGATTTAGCAATCCACTAGATATAGCAAACATAATCTAGGATTTTTGCTTACTCACTCATAAGCTAACCTCATTAACCTAACAACACTGATAGCATATACTCCCTCTGTTTCTAAATATAAGCCCTTTTAGAAATTTCAACATGGACCACATATGGATGTATATAGACATATTTTAGAGTGTAGATTCACTCATTTTGCTCCGTATGTAGTCCGCATTGGAATCTCTAAAATGGCTTATATTTAGGAATGGAGGGAGTAGAAAACAAAGAAAGATCTCCAGGATGCAGCATAAAAACTAGTGATAACAAGAACCAAGTTAGCAATATAGCTTAAGAGGAACCTCTTCTAGGTTTCACTCTCTGAAATTTACCAATGGTATTCTTAACTCTTGCACTACTGGATTTAACTATACAAGCACAACTCTGTCAATATAGAACATAAGGTTGTAGAGGCTATGGACTAAGCTTGTGGTTATTAATTTAAGCATTATGACACACCAACACAGGTACAGCACCAAAAATCTATCTAAAAAGGAGTGCAATTGTTTTTCTTCATGAGTCGAGTTTATTCATAACATACCTCCTTATGAAGTTTCTTTAGAATGAAAGGCTTTGGGAAGAGCATCCATGGAACAGCTACTAGGGCCAGAAGCAACAAAAGTATCTGGAAGGGGAAACTGGTAAATGGGCATGAAAAAGAACATACAATGAAGGCTTTCATTTGTTTTATTAGAAGGTTATAGTACCTGGAGTTCCTTCTGTCCCCAAAAAAGTTGATTCTCTCCAAGATCTCCAGCAGGGTCAAGGAACATATATATCATCACGTGATACAGATCGGCTTTAGATCCCGTGCACCACTTAATGAGAATCAGGAGTGATAAGTAACCAAAGAGGCTATTCAGAAAAATCAGCTGCGGTATGAATTGGTACCTGAGGAACCCACATCTTTTAAATCTATTGCCCTTTTCATTTTCTGATTTGCTTGCATCCAAAGAAGGAAAGACGCGAGAAAAATATATAATACCTTATGTCTAGGGCATTTTTATGGAACTTTGCATCAAAATAACTCAATAAAATTCCTAAGTTCATCTGGGAGACACCCATCAGTATGGACATCTTCATCTTCAAAGAATTTAGAAAGGGTAACTCAGATCGACTTCCACGCCAACTTGGGTCCACTCCAAAAGGGTAGGGATCACGAACTTTTACAAGACCAGCGGTATATGCATCACTGAAACATGCAGGTAGGGTGTTAAATCTTATGAGATAAACTTGCTATCTGGTTACAGGCTATAACTAAAGAGGGTCCAGTGTTAAGTAACAACAAATAAGAGAACAGAAATAACCAAATTGATAGTCATATCTCATATGCACCCTTAACAAAAATAGCTATTATGTAGTAGTAAGTACCTTGCAATCCAAGAACGACAAGGTGTTTAAAACCAGTCTAGATAATTTGTGAAGCTAAATCATTTTGTCATGGATGCATATTACCTTAAGAAATAGAGATCCTTATATCAAGACGAAACAGCTGCGTGTATTTATAGTTGCATATAGTCCCATTGTCTCAAAAATACATCTTATGTATTCCTTATTTTATGTACAATGCAAGTGGAGGGGAGATAGAGCTACTCATTGCCCAAAATGCCTAGACACATGGAATATACTCAAGAAATTTGCGAACTAGCAAATTAAACAGAATTTGCAGCATGCTCGAAGCAGAATGAACTACCAAAAATAGCTTGAGCTCGATAATTAACTGGAGTTATAATTTCAAATTCCCATCATAACAGCACATTCAGATAACTATCAAAACGGTAAAGTCAATACCTGCAGGAATTTTCCCGACACGCATATGCTGATTTGCCAAATATATGGAATGGAACGGAAAAGAATTCGTTGTATATGAGCCCACAGTATATTGAGAACAACGCCATCAGAAGAATCACATAACGCCCACCAAATGCCATCTCCGTAAAGCTATCAAGCTTCTGCGATAATCAATGGACCACAGCTTAGGAGAACAGCTTGATTTTAGTGCAGGCAATTTGCAAAAGAAAAAACTGATAAACTGCAAAGTTATAAAGAACCGCTCCCTCCGTATTAGTGATCTAAACGATCTTATATTTCTTTACAGAGGGAGTAATACCTTCCCAGCAATATATTTGTAGAAGATACTCACAAGCACATTGTTTGATAATGGTTTAAGACAGTAGGCACGAGTGGGGACAGAAACAGTTTTTCAATGTGGTCCTAGCATACAGAGATATTGGGTTCCATCTAGATTGAGGGATTTTATGTATAACTATGCAAAATGCCATAACTAACAATTTTTGCAAATGCACTCCTACAGACACCATAGGTTCCACGCGCCTCTACCTCCACCCGGGTTGATATTGATGCTAAAAAAAGAACTTCTAATGTTCTTTCAGGTGATCAAACCTTGTCCTAGAGATGTTAGGGTACAACCTATTTGGATTTTACTAATATAAGGTAAGCATCATACCCAGCTAAGTCATGAAATAACTATACATGTTTTTCTTAGCATATGCAAATATTGCCATAGAGAATAGTGAACCAAAATCTGAAGGTAGGGAGCAAAAATAGAAAAAAAGAACAAAAAGAGGTATGCTAGAAGAGTGGAACTAGGTGCACATATCAACAGTCAAGTTATAACTGCACTATCTAAAGCAGTAGAAAGTAACATATGTGCAATCTATGAACTGCACTCCAGTAAAATCACACTTTAAAGATTGCATGCAATGGCCATTACCCAAAAAGGAAGAAAATAAAAGGTCCAAGTTGAGCTCAGAGTACCTGAGAGGAAAGTTTCTTCTCACGAAGTATAAGAAACAAAGCTCCAAGTAACAGACATATTCCATGACCCCAATCTCCAAACATAACAGCAAACAGAAATGGGAACGTGATAACAGAATATACAGCTGGATTTATTTCTTCATATCGACCAACACTGCAACAATACATATTTGTGATCAATTCATGGCAAAAATATTACAACATGGGCTACTCTTTGATCAGAGAATAGTAAACAATAATCTGGTAAAACAAAACATTCCAAAACAAAGCAAACACATCGAGTTTAGATGCCAATAACCTCAAACATCTTATGAAGCAATCAATCTTGCATGGCCACAATTAACAACAACAACAAAAAAAAAACAGCTGCTGCAAAGGTTAAACAAGCAAATCTAATCCAACTCTTGAACAAACTCCTCTTAGGTCTTGGAATTAAATCAACTGTCACCTAACGATCTAACATGCCCTTGCTCACTACCCCTTGATCCCAAACACAAACCCTTGTAAATTAATAGCAGAATAAATTTGCTGGAACGAGTAGCTAAGTACAACATGATCTCTCCAACTACTTTGCCCCTACAATAGGATAGAAATTTCATTTAAAACATAATATTCCATACTTGGTTTTTCCACGACTTCCCAAAGGGCACAAATGTAACAAATAAAACCATTTATTCAGGCTAATGCGCACCAAGATACATACCCATATGCATCAACGATCTCCTGGAAAGCATTCGTAAATTTATCAGTTCGGAAGTATGTAGGTGGCGAGTCAATAGTGTCCATCTCATGAAATATTATTCCAACTTGTGAGTTGCTGTGAAGAGTTGCACGCTGCAAAACATCCTCGATCTGAAGCACAACTTAGAAGTAAGACGTCTGTCCTAAATTTGAAAAATGAGCACAATAAGCTTTGCATTTCTGACCTGAGATTTAGCAAATATTGGACACCATCCTTCTCCAACAAGGCATTTCTTTGTCACATCAAAGTTCAGCATGTTTAGTGTATCATAAACAGCTTTCTCTTTTTTTACCTAAAAAGAATACACAGGTGAGAAATAAAAAATATTAGGTACTATCACAAATGCGGAACACAATTTTTTTAAGGTAGCAATTTGAAGACAAAATGAGAATTGCTATTACTTGATTACCATGAGTATCCATCTCCATAATTGGGACCCTACTGACTCGAGTGCTTTGTTTCTGTGCTGGGTTCCAGCATCCAAGGTGACTTCTAGATCGGAGAGGCGTGATGATACCTGCCACAAATATTACAGAAGTCAGTACTTCAAATACAGAGTATACAGCGTTACATCAGGATGCCACTCATGCACTTCAACAGAAAACAAAATGACAGGGAGGCTGCTAAAAACTGAACTTATACTCACAGAAAGCTACATGTACAGAAGAATGGAGTACTTGTTGCTGCTAGAAAAAGGTAGCTTCTCCAATAGATGAAATTAAAATACCTCACGAAAAATTTGTCTCTGCTTGACAATCTCCTCAGGAACAGGGTAGCAATTTGCTCCAAATGAAGCACAAATCCTCAATATTTTTGCTTTAGCCTGCTCCCCCGAAAAGAAAACCACAAAAACAGTCTTCTCTACCTGTTGGAGTGCAACTCAAGTGTTAAAATAGTGTTGAAAAACTTTCAAGGTTTCAGGGTTCATTTCAGTATTACACTGCATAAATTACGGTTGTAAACCTGGTTGGAGATAGAAAACAAAGAGAAGCTATCACAACCAGTAGATAATTTGTGACAGCTATCACAACCAGTAAATAATTTATGGCAGCTACTCGATATACACAAGAATTAGGAACAGCAAACCACAATGACAGACCTCTTCACCAGAACTGGGATCCATAACAGGTTCCCCTGCAGATGCCTCATTGAAAAACATATTTCCCCTTGTAGTTCGGAAAAGCATCCTCTCAAAAGCCAATGCCTTGGACTTCAATATTATACCACTAACAAACCTAACACCAGATTCCGAGGCCCCTTGATGTGTTCCCTGAGAACATTTTGTGTTATAATTTAATGGAAGAACAGAACAGTATTAACTTCAAGAATAAGAACTAAGACAACACCTGTTCAAGCAAATAGCCATTTCCGTCATCCACTTCCTTGTCATATATATGTTCATCTAGCTCATGGTCAACTGGAGTTGCATGATTTTGAGAAGCAGCAAGGATGCTACCTGCCTGCAAGAAGTTATTTGAGAAAGCATGGAAAACAACAGAAAAAGGAATAGATATGTTACTTAAAGCATGGTTAATATTTGACCGAGATGTATAATAATTGCAGTAGGGATTTATGATTAACAACCAATGTTACACTCCATAGTTTAATAAACTGGATCAAGTGCCCAGTCATCAGCTATAGAGAACATATTTCTTCACGAATTTCCATATTTTCAAGAAGTACACCAGCATATCCATAGAGGTGTTGCAAGTACACTAACGACCAATGTATATCTTTTATCTCACACCTTAATAGTCACAAGTAAACACATGGAACAGTTGATTCAAACACATGGAACAGTGAATTCAATGTTTCACAAGAATCAAGATACAACCTTTGACAAGACCAGTTTGAATTCAAGAAGTTCATTGTATGTCTGCCGTAGTGTCCCACTATTAGTATTCATCTCAAGCAGCTCATGCTCATGCTCACCCAATTTTGCCTGCAGAAACAACGAGAGAAATTATTAATACTCCCTAAGAGCAAACTAAGCATTTCCTCTCAAAATGACTTCTTGTTGCATAAATAATAGAAATCCAAGAGGATTAATTATATAGCTATGATAAAATGACAGTGCTAATGCAGCTCTAGCTCCAACTAAAAGTACCTCTAGCTCCTCCAAATCAATTTCTGGTTGTAGTGCAGGCCGGACAGAAGATTTAACACCTGCCTTGTTGATCTGATCACTGAAAAACTTCAGCTTACGATTCATCTCTGCACATCGCTTTACCTACAGAAGAGTCGTGACAGGCTTATCATAATGAATCTACATAAAGAAGTTGTTGAACAGAAGTTCTGTGCTTCAGATGGTGTGCTGGTGTGCATCCACTGCCACACAGTAAGGGAAGCAACAGTCCGATTAAGTTCCATACCATGATCACCGCATCATACGTTGCAAGCATATAAAAGCAAGCATTTGGGAGGTTCCCTACCGTTTTTACCATTTACTGAAATGATATATGGTGCGACTAACATATTTCATTAGGTAACTTGGTTGGAAATCACATACTTACGGTATCAAATACCAAATGCAACAAATATATTGAATCCATCTACCAAGAAGAGTCCCAATGTATCCATTTTATCGCATTCTTGTTGTTCCGGTATTTCTTTCTTTTCCAATATTTTTTGAAAAATCAAAGCAAACAGAAACAGATAGTTTATGAATTTAACATATCAGATTAAATTCAGCTTGGCTCTGCTTCCGTAGGCTTGTTTTTCACATAAAACAAGAACAAGTAGATGATATAACGACATTGAAATAATCCATACTCTATACTAACATTGGCATTTGCATAGTAGAATAGATGTGTGCAATATGGTGTGATTAACATAAATATCAGATGGAGAATAATATAAATTAGATCACCTGGTTGACGAATATACGCTGAAAAGGACTCTTATCCTCATTCAACTGCAAAAGAAGTTGTGGAATAACAAAAAGGTCAGAAGTTGAACAATTGTAGATTCTGGCAGATAGAACAAAGAAAAACTAAGATCTGAAAGTAAACAGTTAACAAAGTTTTCTATGAAGTCCAAAATATAGCCTCACATTTGTCATATGTAGTTGAATATACTCTTATGGCGTTTTTATTATTTCTGAAGCCTATTTTTCTTCTCATTTCTTTTCCACAAATGTCATTTTAACATACACAATGTGATAATTGGTCGTATGAAAATCACACATCCAATCATAAAGTCAGAATTTCACGGATATTTTGGTGTGATATTTTGGTGTGATATTAATCATATGTAGTCATGGAATGCAGCACCCGGTAGGGCGATATGTATCATCATCAACGTGCATATGGTGGCATGGCGATTCATGGGTGAAAACAGGAACCTATCAGACCGCATGATCACATTAGCAGGCAAATCCACCATCTTAATCAGGAATTTGAATAACAAGCAGCAATCAGTTTGCCTAACGTTCCTAGGAGCATCTCTATGATTAAGTTATTGGTGAAGCCCAAACTTCAACTCATTCTCATGTCCTCAGAAAGGGTGCATTGTGCAGCTAAACTAAGCATGACAAAAGTGCTCCATTATGCCAGCTCATTAACTAGATAAATTGCAACAGATATATCATTAATGGCACGACGAACAAACTGTAAAGCACCCTCAGCAACTTATTCGTATATAAATTGGCTCATGATGGAGAGTGGCGATTGGTTTAGGTAATTTGGACTCAACGATAGCATAGATGCCTAGTGGGATCAAAGCAAGCTAAAAACACACCAACAACATATTCGTATAATACGAATTTCCTCTACCACATTCATCCACGCTTATCATCGAAGTCTAAACCCTGTGAAGCCTGTGCCACAGTGGGACAGCGCCGCCTGCGCCCCCTGGTCGAGAACAACACCTTACACCCACTAACCAATGGAAGGCAGTTGGTCCAAAGCAGCTCAAACGAGACGCGCGCTAAGCCTCGAGGTCCAATGACACCCGGATCAAAACACTAGCTATCCGTCCCGAGCACAGGCGAAAGCTAGATCCGAGGGCGCGGAGGGTGCCACGCACGCGGGCGAGCGGGTCAGAGATCACGACGCACGGGGCTGGATCAGACAGATCCGCGAGGGGGGAGCGGGGAGGGGGGAGACGAGGTAGGGGGGCACTCACGTCCTTGAACTGGAGGAGGCCGAGCTCGCCGAGGTAGGTGACGGCGAGGCGCGCGCTCTCGGCGGGGAAAATGAGCTGCACGAGGCACATCTTCTCGGAGCGGAGGTGGTCCATGGGGGGCAGGCGGTCGAAGAGCCCCATCGCCCCGGAGCGGCCCCCTCCCGGAGCTTCCAGGAGGAGGTTCGCCAGCGTGAGGGAGGGGCGGGGGCGAGGGAGGGAGGGAGGGACGAGGGACGGTGGTGTCTCAGATCTGAGGGTGGGGGGGTTCCGTTCGGTCCAATTCTACTAGTCGGCACTGTATTCTTTGCGAGGCGCAGCGCAGGTGCGCAACTGCTGCCATGACCCGGGTCCCGAGTCCCGACCCATGGGAAGGAAAGTGGGAGGGTGGGCGAGGAAGCGTCTTGGAAAGCGGCTGCTGTGGCTGGCCCGTGGGCCATGCGCGCCTGCGTTGGGTGGGCGCGGACCGGTCGAAGTTCGTGTCGCGCGCGACTCCCTGGGTTTTGATGAGTTTTACGCGACCGACAGGGGAGGGTCGGTTCCGCGTTGCGGGAATCGGAGAAAGGCGAAGATTTTTTTTAGGGAACTAAAAATCTTTATTGATCAACTAGTTCCGGAGGAATAATTACAGAGTCACGCGGCTTAAGTAACCACGTATCTAAGTACAAAGAATATTCCGCTAAACTATAAGCTTCATGATTTCTTGATCTACTTTCATGGATGAAATTGCACTCCTCGAAATCTAATTTCAAAGAAAGGCGAACAGTGGTTCCGCGTTCCTGAGAAGGAATGGGCCTGCTTGGTTTAGGTCGCGTTCCTCGCGGGATAGGGCCCAGTCATGTGGGCCCCATTGGACGCACTTTGCTGGCGCGGCGATATTGGGCCAGCCCAGTATTGTAGCTGCGGCTTGAGTGTTTTTTTTTTTCTTTAGAGCATCTTCATAGAAGATGTATGTCTGAAGATGTAAAAGTAGGTGATCTATAAATCTTTATCTCTACCTAATAATAATACAGCATCGATTGCTGCTCACTGTCATGGTAATTTTACAGAAAAGTTTTTCTATTTTTTAATATTCAACCTGCCGTCCTTTATTAAGTGAGAAGTATTGGGCCAGCCCAGTATTGTAGCTGCAGCACGAGTTTTTTTCAAAACTGTTTTGCATATGTTTTCTTAGGTTCTCTTCCATTTTTCTTTTTTCCTTTTCTTTCTTTCTTCAGTTTTCTCTGGGTTTTTTCTCTGTTACTTTTCTTTAACGCGTGTGTAATTTTTTTATTAGCATTTTACATTTTTTCTATACATCAGAAACATTCTTTTTATACAGGTTTCACATTTTTTAAATACATGATTTCAGTTCAAATATATGTTTTGATGTATATGTTTTTACCACACATTGTATATAATTTTTACACATCTAATTTTTATAGAAGTTTGAAATTTTCAACCACATGAGTAACATTTTTCCAAATACAGGTTTGAACATTTTTTGAATAGGTTTTCAATATTTTCAAAATACTTGCAAAGAATTTTTTAAATATGGAAAATTATTAAAATCATATAAATATTTCAAAAAGTGTCAAAATAAATATTTGAAACACCTGAGCATTTTTTAAATGTAACGTACATTTTGGAATGGTACAAAACATTTTTTTTAATTACACGAACAATTAACAATTTTATAAAGGTTTTCAAAAATGTCATATTTTTTAAATGAGTAAACATTTTCTATATGACACACAAATTTATTTAAATGGTACAATTGTTTTCTAACAGTTGAGCAATAATTTTTTATGCTGCATACACATTTTCTAAATGTGTGATGAAAACTTAAAAATAATGATTTTTGTAACATATGTATTTAGAATATTTCAAATTATAAACATAATAAAACAAACGTTTTTCCTTTAGGCAAATAGAAAAACGTGACACCTAAGTAACGAATCTGCATGGCTACTTGACCCGCCCACTACAGGCTCCCCGTAGGCCAGCCAAACTACTGTCTCGCATAAAGCGAGACATACTTGCGCACTCAAATGATCGTGGTGACTATATCTCGCTTTACGTGGCATGGAACCGATCTCTCGTAGCTTTACACGACATGGAACCGATCTCTCGCATAAAGGATCTATAGTACGAGCCGGCTTGAAAGAACATGTGGTGCCCCCATGTTTGGTTTTGGTAATTGATGACAA
Source organism: Aegilops speltoides (assembly GCA_021437245.1). Classification (NCBI taxonomy): domain Eukaryota; kingdom Viridiplantae; phylum Streptophyta; class Magnoliopsida; order Poales; family Poaceae; genus Aegilops; species Aegilops speltoides. The sequence continues at coordinate 429,477,838 of CM038143.1, read as the reverse complement.
TCTTTATGGACTAATGGTTGCATTGAGTTATATTTGAAGGATTTGTCCATAGGCTCTTCTTAAAGTCCATGTGTTGGTTTCAAGGAGTTTATGTGTTGACCAAGGTGCTATTAAGGAATTATCCAAGGATTGGTTAGACATCTTCCAAATGAAGAGAGTTGGAAAGATTCAAGGTTGATCAAGACTAAGTCAAGAGTGAATCAAGTTGATCGACTCACAAAGCGTAGAAGATGTACCGAGAGGGATCAAGTGATCCCATGGTATGATAAGCATTGTCCATTGTGCTTTGTGTACTAACCCATGGTCTATGTGAGAGTTCTATGTGGGGTTAGGTATGTGTTCATGGGCTTGCGTCAAGAGGAAGATATCACTCGACCCATGGAGAGATGACATCAAGTGGTGATCGTCATCAATATTGCAATGTGCAAGTTCAAGTGGAGCATGACAAAGAGATCAAGTGCTTGAAGCTTCCTATCCATGGTGTCAATGGACTTGTGAAGATGTGCCGAAGAGTGGCTCACCCATAGTGGACTATGGGGGAGCAATCATCTAGTCTTCATCGAGCCAACGCAATCAAGAAAGGTGGTCCAACTTGAGGGAGTCAAGATCATCATCATCTAGCTCAAGTGGACCATGTTCAAGGCAAAGGTTTGCCCTTGATAGGTTTTCTGTTTTACCGGTCTCATGGTGGTAGTTGGGAGACCGGGTTATAGGATCGTTTGCCGTACTATCAAGGGGGGGCTCTCAAATTGGTAGCTCGATCGTATCGTTAGTAGAGAGGTCAAACCATTGCATCCTTGCATCATGTTTCTTGGTTCTTGTTTGGTTCTCTTTGTGAGTCTTAGAGCTTATGGTCATCTTGATGACAAGCTTGAGTTCATCGAAAACGGAGTTCGCGTGCGTCTTCTATGATGTTTTCGATGTTGGAGGTTTTACCTGTCTTATCCGAGGAAGGGTCTCACCATTTTCTTAAGGGACTTTTCTCATTTGCTTCTTATTGATATTTCTATCAAGATTGTGTTAGCCCATGTCGTTAGCTTTCCAACAAACTTGGTTTCGTTGAATTCGGAGTCCGTTTGCAGAAGTTGTGGCTGTTTTGGTAAAGGTCATGCAGGTACTACCGCTCGAGCGGTATCGCGGATCTCGAAGCGTAGTACCGCCTGAGCTGTACTACCGCGATCCTGAGTGGTAGTACCGCCCGACCAAAATCTCCTGTTTTGCTCAGCGGAGGTAGGCACGAAGTATTTTTTAGTACCACTGCAAGCAGTAGTACCGCTACCATTTGCGGTAGTACCGTGAGGTCGAGCGGTAGTACCGTGGGGACGAGCGGTAGTACCGCTCCGGCGGTTCTACTGGCCTTTTGCCTCCTCGTTGTTGTTTTTCAAAGGGGAACTACCGCCCTAGCGGTAGTACCGCTCCTTGGAGCGGTAGTACTGCTCTGTGCGGGCTGTGAGCATAACGGTTGGATTTTCCCCCACCTATAAACGGGGATCTTCTTCCCCATTCAACCGTATCCTTTGAGCTCGTGTTCTTCCCCCATTGTTGACCTTCTTCAAGCTTGCTAACTCTCAATCCCTCCATGGATTCTTGCTAGTTTTTGAGGGAAAAGGATCTAGATCCACATTTCCACCAATCACTTTCTCCTCTATGTGAGGGGAACCCCTTGGATCTAGATCTTGGAGTTCTTGGTGCTCTCCATCTTGTTCTTCCTCTCGTCTTCCTCCCTAGTATTAGTTGCTTTGGTGGGATTTGAGAGAGAAGGACTTGGGCACTCCGTGTGCCCTTGCCATTGCATTTGATGCATCGGTTTGAGTTCTCCACGGTGATACGTGGAAGTTACAAGTTGAGAAGCTTATTACTCTTGGGTGCTTGGTACCCTTGAGCTTGTTCCTCTTTGGTGCTTGGGCGTCCTAGACGGTTGGTGTTGTTCGGAGCTTAATCATTGTGGTGTAAAGCTCCGGGAAAGCGTCGGGGTCTCCAATTAGGTTGTGGAGATCGCCCCGAGCAATTTGACGGGTACCGGTGACCGCCCCCAAGGGTTGCCAAAGTGTACGGGTTCGGTGACCGCCCCCAAGGGTTGCCAAAGTGTACGAGGTCGGTTACCGCTGAGGGAGTCCTGGACTAGGGGGTGTCCGGACAGCCGGACTATCATCGACAGACGGACTCCAAGACTATGAAGATACAAAATTGAAGACTTCGTCCCGTGTCCGGATGGGACTTTCCTTGGCGTGGAAGGCAAGCTTGGCGATACGGATATGTAGATCTCCTACCATTGTAACCGACTCTATGTAACCCTAGTCAGAACGCCCGGACACACCGCCGGTGGTCGTTATTCTGGCGGGATCTAGACTGGCCCCACAGATCAATACTAGTCTTTTTCACACTTTGTCCTCACTCGTGCGCACCGGGAGCAACTTCGATCGGTCACCCATCCTCGAACTACTCCAAGCTAAGCACGCTTAACTTTGGGGTTCTCGTCCAATGGGATCCCTAAAAGAAGGAATTCCTTATTGATATGAGTAGTCTATCATCCCTAATAAGCCGTGCTATTACATACAACCACACTCGGAGGAACCAACGCCCTCGTCGGGCCACATGAACGCTCCTCTTGGCACAACCGTCAGGCATCCAGTCCCAGACATGTGCCATGCCGTGTGCCACGACGGGTCACAAACGCCATGAACAACATGACCGCGCACCTGTCCACAACCATCCGTAAACGCGAGGGTCGGCTCGATACCAACTTGTAACACCTCGACACACCCGCCGGTGGTCAGCATTCTCTGGCGGGATCTAGACTAGCCCCACAGATCAATACTAGTCTTTTCGCGACTTTGTCCTCACTGCGCGCACTGGAGCAACTTCCTTGTCCGGTCACCCATCCTCGAACTACTCCAAGCTAAGCACGCTTAACTTTGGGGTTCTGTCCGAATGGGATCCCGGAAAAGAAGGAATTCCTTATTGATATGAGTAGTCTATCATCCCTAATAAGCCAGGCTATTACACTAGCCCTCTCCGGTGTCTATATAAACCGGAGGGTTTTAGTCCGTAGGACACACAACCATTACAACAATCATACCATAGGCTAGCTTCTAGGGTTTAGCCTCCTTGATCTCGTGGTAGATCCACTCCTGTACTACCCATATCATCAATATCAATCAAGCAGGAGTAGGGTTTTACCTCCATCGAGAGGGCCCGAACCTGGGTAAAAACATCGTGTCCCTTGTCTCCTGTTACCATCCGCCTAGACGCACAGTTCGGGACCCCCTACCCGAGATCCGCCGTTTTTGACACCGACATTGGTGCTTTCATTGAGAGTTCCTCTGTGCCATCACCGATAGGAAGGATGCCTCTTCCTGTCTTCAAAGACGGTATCTTCGCCGAAGGAGCCTTGGCCGCCGGCCAAACTATCCGGCTGGGTGGTTTTCTCATGACCGCTTGTTCGGCCACTGCTTCGACAATGACCTCTCGGGTCATCAAAAGCAACCTTCACGTCAACTCGAAATTTGCCGAGCAGCTGGATCCGACAGAGCTCTCGTCCAGAACGAACTCTTGATCGTGACGCCGCTCGAGTCGCTACATGACTACAATCGGATTGGGCTTAAACCGATCTAAGAGAGATTAACTCTCCCAGTCACCCACCACGCTATGGTGGTAGAGGAACAACGCGCGACTCTTCTCCTATATTGAAAACTAGTCATGTTCTGGCTTCCAACCTCCATGCCGGATTCCCGCGAGGGACGGACTTCGATCAAACACTGAACCTAAAGTCAGGCATCGGATCGGACTCGTTGGACAATGTCCAACAATCCAAGCTTCCAAATTCAGAAACTTCTCGGCCTTTGAGCCTCGAGATGGGCAGGGTTCCGGACTCAATTCCACCCACCCACCCAGACATATGCGATCTATCTCAAATCCGGCAAGAGCCCACAAACAAGACATCATTATCGGGCCGATTCCTCCGGTTATGGACAGGATAAAGGACTGCCGAGAGGAAAACACAATTTCAATTTTCTGCAATAATTGCACGGACGAGGGAATCTTGAACGCCGTCAGTCGCCGAGAAATTACACGCTTCGCCGACTTGGCGTCCATAGTACGAAAGTACTGTGCGATGGAGAGTTTCCGGAAAACCAAAACTAAGTTTTGGGACAATCCGGCCCCGAATACAACCCTAGTCCGTAACAAAAGGGTGCATCACACTCAGGCACCAAAAAGCAAAAAGCAAAAACACCATAAAGGGCAAGGAACTATACTGGAGGGATGGCTCAGCGGACCCTGTAAAATTCACAGTACAGAAGGTGCCACCCCAACACATAGCCTTCGAGCATGTTGGATATTGCGACAGGTGGCCAAAAGTGGCGAGGAGCTTCTAGCCCCGGAAAACTACTCCAACAGTACCAGTACGGTGTCAACAGTCTTCGAGACTTTCGCATCAAATAATATGCGAAAACGAACAATCCGCAGCCTCGCCGAAGTCTACCAAGTAGCAACGACAGATCCATGGAGCGACACGGCCATTACCTTCAACGCCAACGACGAACCTAAATTCCGAATAGCCCGAGCACCAGCCGCATTGGTCCTCAGTCCAATAGTGGACGGCTTTCGTCTTACCAAGGACTCATGGATGGCGGCAGCGGACTAAACCTCATCTACGAGGAAACTCTTCAAAAAATGGAAATAGACTGGAGCCGCATTGAGCGAAGCAAGACAACCCTTAGAGGAATAATCCCTAGCCGGAAGCGCCACGCATAGGAAAAATCACACTTGATGTGGTGTTCGCTCACGGACAATTACAGTCCGAAGAGGTCACGCCCAAGTGGCCCTGCTCAGCAATGGATATCACGCTATATTAGGACGAGAGGCATTCACAATTTTCCAAGCCATACCCCATTACGGGTACATGAAGCTTAAGATGCTCGGGCCGCGGAATAATCACTCGCTAGTGATCCGGACATAGCACTCGCTACCGAAAACAAGACAGCCGCATTAGCCCCGAGGCACTATCCAAGCCTGGCGGCGAGAAGAACTCACCGTCTTTGCGCTTATGGTGAATAGGGACGATGTGATACTCGATAAGAGATCCAAGTCCACGCCTTTAAACCAGCGGGTGAAATAATCAAATTCCGTGTCCATCCAACGGACTCCAACAAAGACGGCCTCCATCGGGCACAGCTTGAACCCCGATGTAGATGCCGCTTACGAGAATTTCTTCGAAAATTGGGACATCTTTGCTCGGCACCCTTCGGACATGCCAGAATCCCACGCAGATTGGCGAACACGCCTAAACATCCTAAAAGGATTCAAGCCACTCAAACAGGCTCTTCGGTGATTTTCCAACCCAAAAGACGGGCAATGGGAGAAGAGCTAGCCAAACTACTAGAAGCCGGATTCATCGAGACATTAAACATCCGGACCGCTAGCTTAACCCGGTAATGGTACCAAAGAAGGACAAATCTGGCGCCTATGTGTCGATTTTAAAGATCTCAACAAGGCCTGCCTAAAGGATCCTTCCTCCCCAAGATCGACCAAATAATCGATGCTACTATAGGGCACGATTCATTGTGCTTCCTCGACGATACTCCGCTACCATCAAATCAAGATGGCGGAAGCGCACTGCCGCAACGGCATTCATTACTCCATATGGACCATTCTACTTCAACACGATGCTCTTCGGACTCAAAAACGCCGCAAGAACATATCAGCATGATTCGGACATGTCCGCTACCTAGATCGGCAAAACAAGAGAGGACACGAGACGACGTAGTCGCCAAAACCAAACACATCGAGACTCTAGTAGACGATTTGAGGCTCACATTCGACAACCTCCGCATATGACATTAAGTCAATCCGAAAAATGCGTTGGCGCGTTTAGCCGCAAAGCTCCCGGGCTTCATCGATCCGTAGAGGAATTGAAGCAAACCCAGCCAAGATCCGAGCTCACACACCGGATATTCCAAAAGACCTCAAACAAATCCAAAATTATTCGATGCGTATGGCTCTAAGCCGCTTTATCTCCGCTTAGGAGAAAAGGCATCGCCTCTATCGCCTCCTCGTGCACACCAACACTTCGAGTGGACGGATGCCGCCACCGCCGACTCAAGAAATAAAAGCCATATTGGCAAAAAATCCGGTCCTGGTTGAGCCTAACCTGGGCGAACCAATGTTGTTATACATCGCGGCGACACATCAAGTTGTAAGCGCGGTACTCATCGTCGAACGAGAAACAAAAGGGTACAAGTTCCCTCTTCAAAAACCAGTGTACTACGTATCCACTGTCTTAACTCCTTGCAAGTCCCGTTACCCGCACTATCAAAAGATAGCATATGCGGTGTTCATGGCATCCCTAAGCTCGACACTACTTTCAAAAGTGTTTGATAACAAGGCCTCCGGTGCCCTCAACGACATTATAAACAACCGCGACGCGACGGGCAGGATTGCAAAATGGGCCATTGAGCTCTTACCATTCGATATAACTTATAAACCGCGGCAAGCTATAAAGTCACAAGTCTTGGCTGACTTTGTCGCTGAATGGACTGAAGCCGAACTCCCTAAAGAGTACGGCGCATACTCCAATTGGATTATGCATTTCGACGGCTCCAAAATGTTGGCCGGCTTGGGGGCTGGCGTCATATTGATGTCCCCAACCGGGGACATAGTCCAATACGTACTTCAGATAATGTACACGGACTCCAACAATGCAGCCGAATACGAGGCCCTCCTACATGGCCTCCGGATGGCAATATCCATGGGCATTCATCGCCTAGAGGTGCGCGGGGATTCAAACCTTGCAATATCCCAAGTAAATGGGGACTTTGACGCCAAGGATCCAAAAATGGCAGCCTATCGTAACGCTGTCCTAAAATGTCACCGGTTCAAGGACTCAATTCCACCACGTAGCCCGAGATAATAACCAAGCAGCCGACGTGTTGGCACGCATCAGCCAACGCGCGCGTCCCTCCAAACATCTTCCCGAACGGCTCTTTAAGCCATCCGTATTATGGGAAGAGGAGTCCGAAATAAAAACCCAAGCAACCGCACCACCCAACACGTAACAATCTAACATAATCGCAACTCATCGATGAAATAACACCTTCACCCACAAAATAATGGCAGTAATCGCCTGCGGACAGAGCCATTCCTAGCCTACTTACTTAGGCAGAACTTCCCAAGACCAAAATGAGGCCCGCTACATAATCCGCGATCTAAAGCCTACAAGGTCCACGAGGGAGAACTCTATAAGAAAAGCACAACCGAGTCCTTCAAAGGTGTATCTCCGAAGAGGAAGGGCGAAACCTTCGCTGAAATTCATGCCGGACTAGGCGGACACCACGCATAGCAGTTCGGGCCCTTGTGGGCAAGGCATTCTCAGACAGATTTTATTGGCCGACGGCCCGGCAGATGCTCAGACTTAGTCCAAAGATGCGCCGGTTGTCGCTCTTTGCTAATCGAGCCATATGCCACCCACCGCCTCAAAACTATACCCATTACCCGGCCGTTCACGGTCCTGGGGCTTGACATGGTTGGACCCCTTAAAGGGGAACCCACAAGCAAAAATACCTATTGGTCATGGTGGACAAATTCACCAAATGGATAGAGGCCAAGCCGCTTAAAACGGCAGAGTCCGGACCAGTGATAGACTTCATATCCGGGGTAGTACACCGTTATGGTGTCCCCCATAGCATCATTACCGATAACGGCACGAACTTTACGACCGACGAGGTTAAATTATGGTGCAAAAATATGGGCATTAAGCTCGATTACGCTTCAGTCTATCATCCTCAAACCAACGGTGGTCTAATAATGAGCGGCATCAAACCCAGACTAGTGCGGTCCCTTATGGAATCTGATACGCACTGGGTAGAGGAGCTTGACTCCGTACTCAGGGGGCTGCGGACAACTCCCAACTGTACTACCGGATTTACACCATTTTTTATGGTATACGGCGCAGAGGCGCTTTTGCCTGCGACATCATTCATGACTCACCTCGAAAAGCATGTACGAAGAAAGAGAAGCCGAGCTGGATCGGCAGGACAGCTTGGACGCATTGAGGAAGAACGTGACGCCGCCAAGGCTCGCTCCGCATTCTATCGCCAGCAGCTCAAGATATCAAAGCAGAAGTACGGGCTAAGACTTACAATGTCGGCGAACTAGTTCTACGCCTGCCGGACAAGAAAAAGGACAAGCTCAAGCCCAAATGGGAGGGCCCCTTCATTATCGATCAAGTCCTGATCGGCGGAGCGTACCGTCTGCAAATGCGTTGGACAACCGACTCGAGCCGAACCCATGGAACGCAGCCCGCCTCCGAAGATTCTACGCCTAGCGCCGGACTAAGAGTTCGTCTCCTTCCCCCGTCCTAATTTTTACACTTCAGCTGTCTTTCGTTTCTCTTTTTTCTCTCACCCTTTTCATAAAAGCCCTTAAAGGCCTACTTGCGCCTTGTTTGCATACACTTGATGTGCTATCCGCACTCATTATACCTGGGGGCTTCTTTACCAGAAGCTTACTTATAAGGGCTTCATGCCCAGCACATGTGTCAAACTTCCACATGTACCTTTTATTCACCATTATATGCATCGATATGACTTAAGTTTTGGCCAAGCTGGGTTGCTCGGCTCTGTGCTTACCCCTCGCTCCCGATTGTTCGCTAGGAGGTAAAGGAGCACCTCTGCAATTGTTATCGCCGGTCACCGGATGTGTACCTCAGACTGGGTGAAGCCGAAAGCTAGCGTTCTTAAGGGAATATTCGGTCGGTGACTTGAAAGATGATTTTTTACCTATTTATTTATCTGCCCCCAGATGTTTTCCTGCTCTTTTCGCAGTCCGAACATGCACTTTAGGGCATGCCTCCCAGGGAAAGGAACCCTTAACGGAACTATTCTCCATGGAAGATGTTTCTTACTAACCATGTAATATAACATAACTAGTTGGGCACTTGTCTAATAAAGCACTAATGACCCCTACGTCTGGTCTCCATGCATGCCCCGGTTGTTTCTTAACCGAGAAGGTATTCGAACAAACTCCGGACTCTAGGGTCCCGAGGTTGAAGCGAAAAGGTCGGCAAAGACAAACGATCTACAATCCGGCTAGAAGGCATTTTACATGTCATTTTTCAATACATTGTCAAATCGACTGACTGTATTCCTCCTCAATCCCGCCTAACAGTCTGTCTAATTTACAATCCCGTTGAGAATATTTAGCGCCAACTCTACTTGGCCGTACACTAAACTCACAGGATCTCCTTCCCATCGGGCCCCACAGTCCGACCTCGCCATGTGGTTGGGATCCGCCTTCTTGTACCGCTGCCTTCACCATGGCCCAGCCTTCCAGCACCTCGGCGGCAGCCGATATCTTCCATAAGCGAAGCGCCGCCGCTCCCTCAAGCTTCTCCGCAAGCTCTCCAAGGCCCTCGGGTAGGGAGAGGGACTGCCATAAAGCCCGGACGACGCTGCTCATGGCTCGCCGAACTCGCTCGAGCAGCTGCACCACTGAAGTTGATCACCCGCCGACACGGCATCTCCTCCGCAGGCGACTGTGAGCACACCTACGCATATATTTCGTCAATTGACTTCCTCGCCGAACTCTTCTTTTCAAATGAGTTCGCCAAGCACTTACTATAGATGCCGCGACGGCCACCGATTCTCCTTCACGGAGCCAGATAGCTCGCCCGAACACCTTTAGCTCCTCTCCAAGCCGGGCGTGGGCATCCTGAGTTTGTTCCTTTCCTCTGCACCTTCACAAGACCCTCTCGCCGCCTTCACCGGGCGCAGAGTTGTTGCTTGTCCGGATCCATCCGCAACATATGCAATATCATTGTCGACTTACACACACGCCAAGACACCGCTTATCTTTTGAAATAATGTGTTACCAGGAGGGTCTTTGTGTTTCCTCCTCATGCAGCGAGCGTGGCCTCAAGTTGGGCCTTGCACTCTTGTAGCTCCCGGGACAGTTGGGTATTCTTCTCTCAGAAGATCCTCAGATATGAAATGATCCTTAAATCGCCACTCTAACTACTTTAAGTCTCGGGGCTCACTGGCATATACAGCTACTAAAATCTCTTACCCGTATGTCTTTTACATACTGCTTCGTGGCTCTGGTCAAACCATCTTGAGCAGCACGGAGGTGCGCGTCCCCCGCGCTAAAGGCATTCAACGCCTTAGGGGAGAAGCACGCTTACGTAAAACTGTCCAGCGACGCCTATGGTTCATGGCGCTCTCCACTTCAAACTTGGTGGCGGACAGTCTGTCGTCGTCCTCCGTTGGAGGAGTTTCCGGCTCGCGCCTTGCGCTCGCCTCCCCCTCCGGACCAGGTGTTGGAGCCTGGCTGGCAGAGGCTTGGTTGGCAACCTCTCCGCCCGCAGTCCGGCAAGCACTCTTTCTCCTGCAAAAGTTATGAGCATTCAAACACCTCCTAGGAACTTTGTCTTAAACAATGGTCACGAGCCATACCATTGCGGTGACGTTTCGATTTGCACCACACCCCTCTTCCGCCTGCGGGGCCGGACTGACCCCTGTGGGTCAGCCGCCGCAGGTTCGGTTTCCTGCCTTGAAAGTACCTCATGCGAGACACCATTGTATACGGTGGTCAGAAATGCGCGAGGACGAAATAATGGTGTCAGGACTTCGGTCACAATCACCTGGGGAGCCGGAGATAGGCCGGGGTAGTCAGCCGTAATGGCAACTAGAGCATTATCCATGCTGAGCTGGTGAAACACCCCGTCGATTAGCTCCACCTTTATGTCCGGATCCTCTTCGGAGGACGGATCAAGGGATCTTTCTGGATCCTCGGGCTGTGGGGCCGGGCTATGTATGCTCTCCACAGTCCGGCGCAGATCCTGCGTCAAAACCATAAAGTAAGGTACTTAACTTTGAAAGCGTGGGTCGGACAAATAAACATCCGCTTACCCAGCTCCGAGGGTTGTTCATGGAGAACCCATTCAATGGGCTCGTCTGGAGGAAGTCCTCCTTCTCCCCCTTGTACAGACCAGATAGAATCTTCACCAAATCTTCGGCCGACCCCGCCCTTTATGCCATGGCGAGTGGCATCATTCTCCCGCTGAAATCCCACATGGGTGGCCTCAGATTGCAGCGGCTGCACTTCAAGATAATGCACGTGGCCATGACTCCAATCATGGTCAATCCGAATGGGCCAAGAACCTTATCCGCCCATCAAATAATGGACGCCTTGTCTTCCTCCAAATGGGGCTCATGGCGCCAACTCAGGCGTTTCTTCAGAGGAGCATTGCTGAACTCCGGGAGGCCGATCCGAACAGGGTCCGGCAGCAGAGCATCTTCTACATAGAACCATTCTGAAGGACAGTCTTCGGACGCCTTCTTGGGGGTTCCGGATGGATATCCGGTCCCGGCGATGCGCCATATTTTGGCACCGCCCACTTGATATATGGACCCCTCATGAGAGCAGGGTACGAGGCAGAATAACCTCTTCCACAACACGAAATGGGGCTCGATGCCCAGGAATAGCTCGCAAAGGGCAACGAAACCCGCAATATGCAGAATCGAGGCGGGCGTGAGGTGATGGAGCTGGAGTCCGTAGAACTCCAGAAGCCCGCGGAGGAACGGATGTACAGGAAATCCGAGTCCCCTTATCAGATAGGGGACGAAGCATACCCGCTCCCCTTTATTGGGACTTGGGGTGGCCTCCGCTTGCTTTCCACCTTTGTAGGTGGCGAGCCCGACTCGAACCGGGACCATAAAAGCCGGAGGAAGATATCCCTCTACTTGGAGCGACACCAGCTCGTTGTGCGGGACAGAACATCTCCTCCAATCTCCTGGCAGAGGGCTGGGAGCGCGAGAGGAGGAGCCGCGTCGACGGTCCATGACTAAAAATGCTAAGCTTGAAGTTTCTCATGCTAGACTCCTTGAGGATTTTGAGCACCTCGAAAATGGCTCGAGGGTCATCAAGGGTGAGCTCATCAAACTCACCGAGTCTCATGCCCAACTTGAAGCTTATTACTTAAAAGAGCTTGCCAAGTTGTCCTATCCTATTGTTGTAAATGATGATGCTTGTGCTACTAAGTCTATTACTTGTGAACCATCCATTTTGAAGGAGAATGTTGATCTACGGGCTCAACTTGAGGTGCTATCTAGCAATTATGGAAATTGGAAGAAAGTCATGAAAAGCTCTCAAGCTCTCATGATGATCTTCTAGTATCCCATAATGTGCTAAAGATAGCTCATGAGGCCATGATTGCTAAGGTAGCATCTAGTGAGCCTCATGTGGATACTAGCACTACTTCTAGTCAAAATAGTACATTGCTGAGGGAGTCCTGGACTAGGGGGTGTCCGGACAGCCGGACTATCATCGTCCACGGACTCCAAGACTACTAAGATACAAGATTGAAGACTCCGTCCCGTGTCCGGATGGGACTTTCCTTGGCGTGGAAGGCAAGCTTGGCGATACGGATATGTAGATCTCCTACCTTTGTAACCGACTCTGTGTAACCCTAGCCTCCTCCGGTGTCTATATAAACCGGAGGGCTTTAGTCCATAGGACAACATACATTATAACAATCATACCATAGGCTAGCTTTAGGGTTTAGCCTCCTTGATCTCGTGGTAGATTCACTCTTGTACTACCCATATCATCAATATTAATCAAGCAGGACGTAGGGTTTTACCTCCATCGAGAGGGCCCGAACCTGGGTAAAAACATCGTGTCCCTTGTCTCCTGTTACCATCCGCCTAGACGCACAGTTCGGGACCCCCTACCCGAGATCTGCCAGTTTTGACACCGACAACCGCCCTCAAGGGTCCCTTAGTGGAATCACGACATCTTGCATTGTGCGAGGGCGTGAGGAGATTACGGTGGCCCTAGTGGCTTCTTGGGGAGCATTGTGCCTCCACACCGCTCCAAAGGGAGATTAGCATCCGCAAGGGTGTGAACTTCGGGATACATCATCGTCTCTGCGTGCCTCGGTTATCTCTTACCCGAGCCCTTTACTTATGCACTTTACTTTGTGATAGCCATATTGTTTCTTGTCATATATCTTGCTATCACTTAGTTTCTTATCTTGCTTAGCATAAGTTGTTGGTGCACATAGGTGAGCCTAGTTGTTGTAGGTTTTGTGCTTGACAAATTAACCGTTAGGTTTATTCCGCATGTGTTCAAGCCTCTATCGTAATTATTATAAAACGCCTATTCACCCCCCCTCTAGGCGACATCCACGATATTTCAATTGGTATCAGAGTCTCGTCTCTCTTTATTAGGCTTTACTGCCTAGAGAGTAAAGATGTCGACTAGGAGATTAGGATTCTCTGACACTCTTAGTTGCGATGGCACAAATTTTGATGTTTGGGTAATTCACATGCTTAATCTTTTTAGGGTCATGGACCCAAATTTAGAGTGAATTGTAGATATGGGTTTTTCTCCTCCAAAGGATCCCCAAAGATTATCTTTAGAGGATGAGAAAAACTCTTATCTCAATGCTCAAGCTTCTAATGTGCTTTTCGATGCTTTGAGCAATGTAGTTATATTTCAACTCATGCCGTTCTGGGATGTTCATGAGTTATGGATGAAGCTTCAAGATAAATATGGTGTGTCCAAGATTTGTGGGGATGATTGTTCTCCCTCCACCTCCACTCGTATAGTCTTCTCAACTTCTTCTACTTCACCTACATGTGGTTTGCCACAAGGTAATGATATGGTGAGTAGTGTTGGTCATTGCAATGATGATAGTATGCTTATTGTGGATGATCCTTCATCACTATATTATTGCAATGCTCCTTCTTTGGGGTTTAACACTTCAAGCACTCCAAATGTTTCACATGCTTGTGTTGATAGTCCTTGCATATCATGTAGAAATTGCTTGACTAAATCTGATGATGATATGTTTGCTATGTCTTGTTGCCATGATAAAAATGCATCTATTTCCTTGAATTGTTGTGCTAACAATGTAGAGGAAACTGAACACTCCATGTAACAAGATGTGGTGCTTAATGGTGCCTCAAGGGATCCTACATCATCATCTATTGCTTTTTGCCTTATGGCTAAGGCGTCAAAGGTATCTCCTACTTTGTACCCCAATATGTCTCTTGATGATGATGTTGATGCTAATGATGATGAGGATAATGATGAAGAGAATGATAATGTTGCCTCCTTAAAAACTAAGGGGGAAATGATTTTTAAAGCTCTTCATAAAAATAAATTTGCTCGTTCCAACTTCATGGAAATAATGTCCATTGCCATTGATGGCAAGAAATACATTGAGGAGTTGGAATCTCATCTAGAGGAGCATGAGGTCACCACTGAGAAAATGGAAGCTCATGAGCGTGATTACGCAACTGAGATTGCGGAGCTATCTCAAGCTCTTGAACATGAACAAACCACCTCCGAATCTCTTGAGGAGACTTTTGATCTAAAGTTATCTAGAGTGAGGGAATCTCATGATAGAGCTCTTGAGGTGGCCAATGATTTCAAAACTAAAAATGCTAAGCTTGAAGTTTCTCATGCTAGACTCCTTGAGGATTTTGAGCACCTCGAAAATGGCTCGAGGGTCATCAAGGGTGAGCTCATCAAACTCACCGAGTCTCATGCCCAACTTGAAGCTTATTACTTAAAAGAGCTTGCCAAGTTGTCCTATCCTATTGTTGTAAATGATGATGCTTGTGCTACTAAGTCTATTACTTGTGAACCATCCATTTTGAAGGAGAATGTTGATCTACGGGCTCAACTTGAGGTGCTATCTAGCAATTATGGGAAATTGGAAGAAAATCATGAAAAGCTCTCAAGCTCTCATGATGATCTTCTAGTATCCCATAATGTGCTAAAGATAGCTCATGAGGCCATGATTGCTAAGGTAGCATCTAGTGAGCCTCATGTGGATACTAGCACTACTTCTAGTCAAAATAGTACATTGCTGAGGGAGTCCTGGACTAGGGGGTGTCCGGACAGCCGGACTATCATCGTCCGCCGGACTCCAAGACTACGAAGATACAAGATTGAAGACTCCGTCCCGTGTCCGGATGGGACTTTCCTTGGCGTGGAAGGCAAGCTTGGCGATACGGATATGTAGATCTCCTACCTTTGTAACCGACTCTGTGTAACCCTAGCCTCCTCCGGTGTCTATATAAACCGGAGGGCTTTAGTCCGTAGGACAACATACATTATAACAATCATACCATAGGCTAGCTTTAGGGTTTAGCCTCCTTGATCTCGTGGTAGATCCACTCTTGTACTACCCATATCATATTAATCAAGCAGGACGTAGGGTTTTACCTCCATCGAGAGGGCCCAAACCTGGGTAAAACATCGTGTCCCTTGCCTCCTGTTACCATCCGCCTAGACGCACAGTTCGGGACCCCCTACCCGAGATCCGCCAGTTTTGACACCGACATTGGTGCTTTCATTGAGAGTTCCTCTATGTCGTCACCGATAGGCTAGATGGCCTATTCAACCAACAACGCTGTCCAGGGTGAGACTTTTCTCCCAGGACAGATCTTCGTATTCGGCGGCTTCGCATCAAGGGCTAATTCGCTGGCCATCCGGAGCAGATCGAAGCTACGCCCTGGCCGCCGTGACAGATTCGAAGGTCTAAACTTCACGGCCGACGTCCGCGGAGACTTGATCTTCGACGGCTCGAGCCACGCCTAGCGCCGCCAAGATCGTTACGATGGGCATGAACTAGCTCGCCACGAACAAAGGCCTTGGTGGCCAGACTAATCCGCTTCGCCCTTAGTCCGGAGCCGACGCCAGATCGAGGATCGGTGGATGGACGCCACCGGGGCTTCAACTTCCACGGCGATGGAGCCGAACACTAACCTTGTCCCTCGCGAAACTCGTGATTCCGAGGTGCCGGACTCCTTGCCGGACTCCGGACCTCCCCCGCCCCTACCAATCGAATTTGATTGGGCGCCGGTTATGGAATTCACCGCCACGGACATCTTCCAACACTCGCCCTTTGGCAACATCCTAAATTCGCTAAAGCACCTCTCGCTATCCGGAGAGTCCTGGCCGGATTATGGCCTGGATGGTTGGGATACGGACGACGAAGAAATTCAGAACCCACCCACCACCCACTTTGTAGCCACTGTCGACGATCTAACCGACATGCTAGACTACGACTCCGAAGACATCGACACTATGGACGCATTTATGCCGGAGACGAACAGAACCAACGCCACAGGGCAATCGAAGACCACCTCGTCATACGACATATACATGGTGGACACCCCAAAAGACGGGACGGCGAAGAAGCGGGAGGCGACTCTTTAAAGAAGCAGCCCAAGCGCCAAGCGTTAGTGGCGCCGCCTAAATCCCGCCACAAGAAGAATGGAGATTCAGCACAGAGATAATAATACCCCGTAGAGTGCCAAGATAATCCCTCCAAAGAAGACTCAGCGCAGAGGACGCAGCAAACCCTCACGAGAGGCGGCGGATTTAAGAGGTCGAGGATCATAACTATATGCCTCCTTCAAGACGAGGCAAGCCTCAACGACGACTTAATTCATCGTGCTCGAGGATCCTGTCAACAAGAGCGTTTCAAACGCAGGCTTATCGCCACGGCAAATAGCCTAAAGAAAAGCAGCAGCAGCCTTCAAGTCGATCAGACTGCCGGCCGATCGATGGACCGAGGTCCTCGCGTCAAGAGTTTAAACTTGAACGCCTCCAAAAGCTACCCCAGACGCAAGTTGCTCCCCGATTAGAGGAGGAAGCATACATACATTCATCACCAACAAGACGATACGGCCGACCGACCACCCCGTGGTCGTGATGAGAGGCATCCAGCCCTCAACCAAGACTGCACTCGCATCGCTCCAAAAGTACGGCCAAAGGGAACGCTACCGGACTTGCAAGACGATTGAGGACAAAGCAAGGCAATCCAGATCCATCTACGGATCACGAGGGCGCCCTACGACCCACGCACGAATACCGCCGCCCGGTACATATAACCCGGCCGGGCCGAACACAGCAGATAATGCTCTCGAGCTGCGCCGTGATATTGCTCAATACTGAGGCTCAGACACCCGCTATGCTTCATCGACGAAGTAATGGATCATCAAATCCTCAAGGGTTTAAACCCGTAAACATCGAATCCTACGATGGCACAACAGACCCCGCAGTTTGGATCGAAGATTATCTTCTCCACATCCATATGGCCCGCGGAGACGATCTCCATGCCATCAAGTATCTCCCACTCAAGCTTAAAGGACCAGCTCGGCATTGGCTCAACAGCTTGCCCGCAGAGTCAATTGGGTGTTGGGAAGACCTGGAAGCCGCATTCCTCGACAACTTCTAGGGCACGTATGTGCGGCCACCAGACGCTGATAACCTAAGCCACATCATTCAACAGCCTGATTTAATCGGCGCATAATTCGGACACGGTTCTTGACAAAGAAAACCAAATCGTCGACCGTCCGGATGCAGAGGCCCTTGCAGCCTTCAAACATAACATCCGCGACGAGTGGCTAGCCCGCACTGGGACAGAAAAGCCAAATCCATGGCAGCCCTCACATCATTAATGACCCGCTTTTGCGCGGGAGAGGATAGCTGGCTAGCTCGCAACAACAATCTCCATAAAAATTCTGGTACTCCGGATACTAAGGACAACAATGGCAGGTCACGTCGAAACAAAAATAAGCGCCGCATTAACGGCGACAACAAGGAGGATACGGCAGTCAATGCCGGATTCCGAGGCTCTAAACCCGGTCAACGGAAGAAGCCATTCAAAAGAACCACTCCGGGTCCGTCCAATTTGGACCGAATACTCATCGCTTATGCCGATACATGGCACTTCGAAAGCCAGCTAATCACACCAACAGAGATTGCTGGGTGTTCAAGCAGAGCAAGTTAATTGCCAAAACAATGACAAGGCTAAACAATGACGACGAGGAAGAGACCCGACCGCCCGAACAATAGAGGACGAAGGTTTCCCCCACAAGTGCGGACGGTGAACATGATTTACGCAACCCATATACCCAAGAGGGAGCGAAGCGTGCACTAAGGGACGCTCAGGCGATGGAGCCATCGCCCAAGTTCAACCCATGGTCCTCTTGTCCGATCACTTTCGATCGAAGAGACCACCCGACCAGCATACGCCATGGCGGATTCGCCGCATTGGTCTTAGACCTAATCGTCAATGGATTTCACCTCACGAGAGTCCTGATGGACGGCGGCAGCAGCCTGAACCTGCTTTATCAGGATACAGTGTGCAAGATGGGCATAGACCCTTTAAGGATTAAACCTACAAAGACAACCTTTAAAGGTGTCATACCAGGTGTGGAAGCCAATTGTACAGGCTCAGTCACACTAGAAGTGGTCTTCGGATCCCCGGATAATTTCCGGAGCGAGGAGTAATCTTCGACATAGTCCCATTTCGCAGCAGCTATCACGCTCTGCTCGAACGAACCGCGTTTGCAAAGTTCAACGCGGTGCCGCATTATGCATACCTCAAGCTGGCCCTTGTGGAGTCATCACGGTCAACAAAAATACGGAACGCTCCCTTCGAACGGAGGAACATACAGCGGCCCTCGCGGCAGAAGTACAGAGCAGCCTTCTAAGGCAATTTTCGAGTCCGGCTGTTAAACGGCCGGATACAACAAAACGCGCCCGAAGCAATACCAACGAAGACCACCTGGCACGATCAGAGCACGCGTAGCAATGCGGCCCTAACCCCCGCCCTCGCATGATTGCAAGAACAACCCTCCGCGTACATCATTACGCTTTGGAGATACCATGGGCGCAGGGGAAGGGGCACGATCACAATGGACCCAGAGTGCGGCTCGACCACACCAGGGGCTCGCAAGTGTGCCCCCTTTTTTTATTATTATTTTCCTTCTTTGTATACATAGGACTCCGTTAACCAGAGGCCCTGTCCGGCGATAAACCTGCCGAACTCACAATGCAACAGCCAGGGAACAAAGAAGGCTGCGGCGAACACTCAGGTGGTCTCAATTACGAGCATTAAATTCGATTATATTCCGCAGCTCATCCCTGGAGGGGGACATGTTTAATTAGTCCAAATCCCTTGCTTATCAAGACTGCTTGTATCACCGCACTCATAGCAGACCTCCTTTAATAAATAATGTAGCACTTTTTCGACTGCAATTACATTACTTTTTGCATATATATATATGTTCATTACATGACATCTTGCATCCGTGTATTTTGGTACGGCCTAATACACCAGGGGCTTATGTTCCCCACATTATGGTGTGATAAGTCTGAATACTTTCATAAGTACGGCACCCCAAACTTATAGCATTATATGAATCAACTCCGAATCATGTCTTGGGTCAATAGTTGGGTTTGCCTGGCCCCACGCTTTTGGTGCCTTACGCCCGCTCACGGCTAAGGTGGCACCGGAGAACCATCGCGATTGCGCCCCGGTTGAGCCGGGCGAGCGCCTCAGTGGAGAAAGCTAAAACTGACCGGCATGATAAGGCGAGAGACCGGTCGCTGTTCGAGAGGTCTTTTCGGGTCCTTAAAGACTCATGCCGCTTCGAGCGAAGTTCCGGATAATGTCCGACGAAGGCGTGGATAGCGCCCCGGATTCGGTCTTCCGAATACCAGGGGCTTCGCCGAAATTTAAAATTATAGAATTCTATGGCTAAGTAAGAGTGTTTAAGCATTATAAGTCCGGTTGCCTTGTTCGTTGTGTTGAGCGCCTCCCTAGATGGACCCAAAAATGGGAACAAGAGTGCTCAAGTTTATCCCGAACACCCCAGCACACGCGGCTCGGGGGCTGAAGCCAACGACTTGCCATCTCTCAGGTTTTATAAAACGACCGCACAGAAGGTAATATTTTAAATTAAACAAGCGTTGCTCATGGCGCATATGAACGAAGTTTTCAAAGGCATGTGATAATACATAGCGAGTTTACTCAAAAATTACATCTCGGGGCACTCATCCGCAATATCGCGGGCTCCCTTCAGACAGTTTTATAATACATCTCGGCGTGACGATACTCCTTGCCCGGTGGCGGCGGTCGCTGAGAAGCTTCTCCACATTCAGCCTGCCCAGCAGCACCTTTGTGCGGGCAAGGGCCCGACGAGCACCTTCAATACAAAGCGGAGCGCTTGATGACCTCCACCTGTGGGCACGATCCACCAGCCACCGCGACGAGGCCGGTAGCTCCTGTGCATGGCCTGTCCAGCCACAAATGACTATAAGGCCCTTCATGGCCTCCTCACTACCTTGTGGAGTTCAACCACCGCTTCACTAGTCGCTTGGGGGCACCGGATGGCCGGCCTCAACAGATCGAGACCATAAGACCTTCTCCGTCGAGCTCCCTCCTCGCCACGATAGAATGCGGCGGATCGACACGCTACATGGCGATCTGCAAACGCCTCGAGAGCTCGAATGCGGTAAGTGTCGTAGTTTACATTAACATGCTTGCTTTGCATGAAAAATGCCTTACCCGCCGCTATCTTCTTTACATCTTCAACCTCCCGAAGGGCCTTACGGCCTCGGCCTTGGCGAACTTGGCACTTTCGAGGGCCGAGGCAAGCTCGGACTCCGAGTCTTGAGTCACGCCCAAGCTCTCATGCTTCTCCATGAGAGCCTGGAGCTCTTGCCGCACTTCCGCCACCCGCGCCTCCTTATTTTCTCGCTTCCACCTGCTCATGCAGCCAAGATCAAGGCTCGGCGCATGACACAGCCTCCTTCGTGGCTGCCACCTCGCTTGTGGCCCCGCAATACCCACATTATCCTTGTTAGTTTTTGCAACCTAAATCCTTTTCTCAGAAGGTCAATCTTCAAAGTGGTGTTACTCACCTTCTTTGTCCTCGAGCTGCTTCTTGGCATGGCGAGCTCTCGCCGACCGCCGAGATCCTACTTCAATGCACCGACCTCCGCAGCCAAGGGGGCAGAGGTCAAGAAGACAAACCGCAAACCCATATTGACATAATTTATTAGCAACCTGCGAATATCTTTTTAGATCCTCAGTCCGGCTTTTCTTTCCGAACACCGAACCGAGCATTAGGGGCTACTGTCTATGCGGTATTACATTATACAATTTTAACTTCTTACCTCAAAGCCTGTTAAAAGGCTACTGCAGGCTTCGGTCAGCCCGCTCTTGGCAAGCTGGACCTTCTGAATCACCGCACTCATAACAGCGCGGTGTTCTTCCTCGATGGAAGCGCCTTTAAGCGCTTCTAGCAAGTTGTCCGGCGCCTCCGGTTGGACGGAGGCCGCTGGCATCACGGTCTTGCCCTCCTTTCGAAGGGGCCGCTTGCCGGACTCTGGAACCACTACGGGCTCCGATGTAGAGTCTGGCGCAAAGTCCGGGAGGCTGCCTTGCGGCGCCTCTGGAGCCTCCTCCTGATGGGTCCCTTTTCGGGACCCCACCTCGGCGTCCTCACCGACGTGGGGAGTAGAGGCCGTCGGAAGTGAATCCACATCCGACGGGCTAACGACCCGCCAAGAAGCGGGGGGATCATCATCGGCCGGACTATGGACAGTATGCGGCATTAGCAGGACACTATGTGACACGAAGGAAATCGCATATCAGGGATCCGGATACTTACGATCTTGCCGGACGCCTGGCCCTTAAAGGCCACTCCTCCTCGCCAATGTTGGTGTTGGCGGAGATGTCCGGGGGAATAGTTCTCCCCCTCTTGGACCCATCGGCCTCCCCTATTGGGGAAGCCTTCCTCTTCCTCTCTCCCTCCTCCGGGAGAGAGTCTCCTTCCTCCTCCTCGTCTTCGGGGGAGGAGTCCGCCTCGTCGTCGGACACCTGATTACGGAACTCTTCGAGTCCCCGTGGCCACCTTCTTGGTTTTTCTCCGGCACCACGTGCGGTGCCGGAACCAGCAGCCCTGCTAGACGGGCGTTCACTGGGTCTTCTGGCATGGGAGCTGGACAGATGAGCTGCTCGGCCTTCTCCATCCATTCCTGCCAAAGGAAAGGAAAGATTGAGACCCTCCTAGAGTCAATCTATTTACCACAAGTGTCCCGTAAAGGTGTCGAATCACTTACCTCGTCAGCTGGATGCTGCGAGCGAAATCCGCGATCTTCCGTCACGGATGCAGGGGCTTCGGCACCCTTAAAAAGCACCCTCCAGGCGCCTTCGTATGTCGTGTCGAAGAGCCCGCTTAGCACCCGGTGCTATTCCGGATTGAACTCCCACAGATTGAATGCCCGTTCTTGGCATGGGAGAATCCGGCGGATGAGCATGACTTGGACCACGTCGACGAGCCTGAGCTTATTGCTCACCAGCTTCGGATACTGTGCTCGAGTCCCGCGGCTCCTTCGGATTACCCCACAACAAGCCCTTCTCTTTCCAGGAGGTGAGCTGCGTGGGGATGCCAGATCTAAACTCAGGGGCCGCCGCCCACGTGGGCTCGTGCGGCTCGGTGATGTAGAACCACCCCGATTGCCATCCCTTGACGGAGTCCACGAAGGCCCCTTCGAGCCAAAGGACGTTGGGCAACTTGCCCAACATGGCGCCCAAGATTCCGCTTATGCGTTCTTCACAACCTTCGGTTTGACGTTGAAGGTCTTGAGCCATAGGCCGAAGTGGGGCCGGATGCAGAGGAAGGCCTCGCACACGACGATGAACGCCGAGATGTTGAGGATGAAGTTCGGCGCCAGATCGTGGAAATCTAGGCCGTAGTAAAACATGAGCCCTCAGACAAAAGGGTGAAGAGGAAAACCTAGTCCATGGAGGAAGTGGGGAAGGAAAACAACCCTCTCATGGGGCCCGGAGGGGGATGAGCTGCCCTCGCTGGGCAGCCGATCGCGATGTCGCCGAAAGGTATTCGGCCAAGCAGCTTGGTGATGTGCTCCTCCTTAACGGTGGAGGCTAACCATTTGCCTCCCGCTCCGGACATAGTCGAAGAGGGTCGAGGCGAGATGCGCGAGCTTGAGCGTTGGAGCTTGAGTGCGCGGAGAAGGATAAGCAAAGGAGGAAGACGACGAGGTGAGAAGGTAAACCTTATCCCTTATATATAGGAGGACGGAGACTATGCGCCCCCACCACCGGTAAAACTCGCTATCTCCCAAGCGCCACCATCAACGGCGCGGTTGGGTTACCCACGTCCGTATTGATGAGAATCCCGGAATAAGGGGAACACGATCTCTGCTTCGACAGGACGTGCCAAGGAAACCGCTTCGCTAAACATGCTGAGGTGGGATAACAAACGATTCAAATAAAGGCTTGGTAGCGGTGTGATGTCATGCCGCATAATACATCAGCAGATTGGACTTGTGTACATTTTATTCTCTCTACGGTGGAATGTGGAATTTATTTTGCAGAGCCGGACACTATCCTGGTGTTCATGATCTTCTCTAGATTATTCAAGGGAGGAACCCGCCTTGCAATGCCGAACATTATGCGCTACCGGACTTATCGTCATTGAAGCCCGGTTCAGGGCTACCGAGGAGTCCTAGACTAGGGGTGTCCGGACAGCGGACTATCATCGTCCGCCGGACTCCAAGACTACGAAGATACAAGATTGAAGACTCCGTCCCGTGTCCGGATGGGACTTTCCTTGGCGTGGAAGGCAAGCTTGGCGATACGGATATGTAGATCTCCTACCTTTGTAACCGACTCTGTGTAACCCTAGCCTCCTCCGGTGTCTATATAAACCGGAGGGCTTTAGTCCGTAGGACAACATACATTACAATAATCATACCATAGGCTAGCTTTAGGGTTTAGCCTCCTTGATCTCGTGGTAGATCCACTCTTGTACTACCCATATCATCAATATTAATCAAGCAGGACGTAGGGTTTTACCTCCATCGAGAGGGCCCGAACCTGGGTAAAACATCGTGTCCCTTGTCTCCTGTTACCATCCGCCTAGACGCACAGTTCGGGACCCCCTACCCGAGATCCGCCGGTTTTGACACCGACAATTGCCATGTGCTAGTCCTTGTAATTCATCTCCTCACAATGTTGTTACATCTTGTGATGATTTGCTTTCCTTGCCTTGTTGCTCTAACGATGAAGCTTATACTTCCTCTAGTACTTGTGTTGAGACTAACCATGTAGAGGAAATCAAAGAGCTCAAGGCCTAAGTCACTTCTTTGAAGAAAGACTTGGAAAAGAGTCATGAAGGGAAATCCACACTCAACAATATCTTGAGTGTGCAAAAATCCCCCAATGACAAAGGTGGACTTGGATTCAACTCCAATAAGAAGAAGAAGTCCAAGAGAATCAAGAAGAAGGGCCAAGAACAAGTCAAGAATTCGGCCAAGATTATTTGCTTCAAGTTCAAAATTGAAAGGCGTCATGTTATATCTTGCCCATTGAAGAAGGCGGCCATTAGTGTCAAGCAACAAGGGAAGAGGCCACAAGTTCAATCTCATGCTCAACCTCAAGTTGAAGAAAGGCCACTTCCCAACAAGACTCAAGTTAATGCTTCTCTTGTTGAGAAATCAAGTGAGAAGAAAGTGAAGAGTAGACGTTGCTACTTATGTCATGAGAAAGGTCACGTCGCTTCTTCATGCACTTGTGGTAACTTATCCAACCCAATTATTATTAATGATATCTATTCTCTTGGGAAGGATAAGGTTGGCAATGTGTTTGCCAAGTTTGTTGGTACTCAAAGTGGTGTCAAGAAAAGAACCATTTGGGTAGCCAAGCCTATTGTGACTAAACTCTTAGGACCCAACTTGGTTGGGGACCACTGATACCCCACAAGTATAGGGGATCGCAACAGTTTTCGAGGGTAGAGTATTTAACCCAAATTTATTGATTCGACACAAGGGGAGCCAAAGAATATTCTCAAGTATTAGCAGCTGAGTTGTCAATTCAACCACACCTGAAACTTAGTATCTGCAGCAAAGTATTTAGTAGCAAAGTAATATGATAGTAGTGGTAACGGTAATAAAAGTAAAGACAGCAAAAGTAATATTTTTGGTATTTTGTAGTGATTGTAACAATAGCAATGGAAAAGTAAATAAGCGAGAACCAGTATATGGAAAACTCGTAGGCACCGGATTAGTGATGGATAATTATGCCGGATGCGGTTCATCATGTAACAGTCATAACATAGGGTGACACAGAACTAGCTCCAATTCATCAATGTAATGTAGGCATGTATTCCGTATATAGTCATACGTGCTTATGGAAAAGAACTTGTATGACATCTTTTGTCCTACCCTCCCGTGGCAGTGGGGTCCTAGTGGAAACTAAGGGATATTAAGGCCTCCTTTTAATAGAGAACCGGAACAAAGCATTAACACATAGTGAATACATGAACTCCTCAAACTATGGTCATCACCGGGAGTGGTCCCGATTATTGTCACTTCGGGGTTGCCGGATCATAACACATAGTAGGTGACTATAGACTTGCAAGATAGGATCAAGAACACACATATATTCATGAAAACATAATAGGTTCAGATTTGAAATCATGGCACTCGGGCCCTAGTGACAAGCATTAAGCATAGCAAAGTCATAGGAACATCAATCTCAGAACATAGTGGATACTAGGGATCAAACCCTAACAAAACTAACTCGATTACATGATAAATATCTGAAAGAACATGCGGTGCCCCCATGTTTGGTTTTGGTAATTGATGACAATCTCTATGGACTAATGGTTGTCTTGAGTTATATTTGAAGGATTTGTCCATAGGCTTTTCTTGAAGTCCATGTGTTGGTTTCAAGGAGTTTATGAGTTGACCAAGGTGTTATTAAGGAATTATCCAAAGATTGGTCATGTGAGTGTTGAGCTTATTGCAAGCATGTCTTGAAGAAGAAGATTGTGTGATCATTCATATTTAACTTCAAGACATCATCCAAATGAAGAGAGTTGGAAAGATTCAAGGTTGATCAAGACTAAGTCAAGAGTGAATCAAGTTGATCAACTCACAAAGCATAGAAGATGTACCGAGAGGGATCAAGTGATCCCATGGTATGGTAAGCCTTGTCCATTGCACTTTGTGTACTAACCCATGGTCTATGTGAGAGTTCTATGTGGGGTTAGGTACGTGTCCATGGGCTTGCGTCAAGAGAAAGATATCATACAACCCATGGAAAGGATGACATCAAGTGGTGATCGTCATCAAGATTGCCGTGTGCAAGTTCAAGTGGAGCATCACGAAGAGATCAAGTGCTTGAATCTTGCCATCCATTATGGTGTCAATGGACTTGTGAAGATGTGCCAGAGAGTGGCTCACCCATAGTGGACTATGGGGGAGCAATCATCTAGTCTTCATCGAGCCAACACAATCAAGAAAGGTGGTCCATCTTGAGGGAGTCAAGATCGTCATCATCTAGCTCAAGTGGACCATGTGCAAGGCAAAGGTTTGGCCTTGATAGGTTTTCTATTTTACCGGTCTCGTGGTGGTAGTTCGGAGACCGGGTTATAGGATAATTTGCCGTACTATCAAGGGGGGCTCTCAAGTTGGTAGCTTGATCATATTGTTAGTAGAGAGCTCAAACCATTGCATCCTTGCATCATGTTTCTTGGTTCTTGTTTTGTTATCTTTGTGAGTCTTAGAGCTTATGGTCATCTTGATGACAAGCTTGAGTTCATCGAAAACGGAGTTTGCATACGTCTTCTACGATGTTTTCGGTGTTGGAGGTTTTACCGGTCTTTTCCGGGGAAGGGTTCTCACCATTTTCTTATGGGCCTTTTTCTCATTAGCTTCTTATTGATATTTCTATCAAGATTGTGTTAGCCCATGTCGTTTGCTTTCCAACAAACTTGGTTTCATTAAATTCGGAGTCCGTTTACAAAAGTTGTGGCTGTTTTGGTAAAGGCTGCAGCTGTACTACCGCGACTAGAGCGGATGTAATTTTTTACTACCGCTCCAGAGTAGTACTACCGCGGCTCCTGAGTGGTAGTACCGCTCCAGAGCAGTACTACAGTGGCTCCTAACCGGTAGTACCGCTCCGGACCAAAATCTCGTGTTTTGATCAGCGGAAGTAGGCACGGAAGTATTTTTTTAGTACCGCTTGCAAGCAGTAGTACCGCTACCATTTGCGGTAGTACCGTGAGGACGAGCGGTAGTACCGCTCCGGCGGTTCTACTGGCCTTTTGCCTCCTCTCTGTTGTTTTTCAAAGGGGTACTACCGCCCTAGCGGTAGTACCGCTCCTTGGAGCAGTAGTACCGCTTTGTGCGGGCTGTGAGCATAACTGTTGGAATTTTTCCCCACCTATAAAAGGGGGACTTCTTCCCCATTGAACCTTATCCCTTGAGCTCGTGTTCTTCCACCATTGTTGACCTTCTTCGAGCTTGCTAACTCTCAATCCCTCCTATGATTCTTGCTAGTTCTGGAGGGAAAAGAGGGAGGAGATCTAGATCCACGTTTCCACCAATCACTTTCTCCTCTAAGTGAGGGGAACCCCTTGGATCTAGATCTTGGAGTTCTTCGTGTTCTTCTTTTGCTCTTCCTCTCATTTTCCTCCCTAGCATTAGTTGCTTTGTTGGGATTTGGGAGAGAAGGACTTGGGCACTCCGTGTGCCCTTGCCATTGCATTTGGTGCATCGGTTTGAGTTCTCCACATGATACGTGGAAGTTTCCAGTTGAGAAGCTTATTACTCTTGGGTGCTTGGTGCCCTTGAGCTTGTTCCTCTTGGGTGCTTGGGCGCCCTAGACGGTTGGTGGTGTTCGGAGCTCAATCATTGTGGTGTAAAGCTCGGCAAGCGCCGGGTCTCCAATTAGGTTGTGGAGATCGCCCCGAGCAATTTGACGGGTACCGGTGACCGCCCCCAAGGGTTGCCAAAGTGTACGGGTTCGGTGACCGCCCCCAAGGGTCGCCATTTGTATGGGTCAGTGACCACCCTCAAGGGTCCCTTAGTGGAATCACGACATCTTGCATTGTGCGAGGGCGTGAGGAGATTACGGTGGCCCTAGTGGCTTCTTGGGGAGCATTGTGCCTCCACACCGCTCCAAACGGAGATTAGCATCCGCAAGGGTGTGAACTTCGGGATACATTGTCGTCTCCGCGTGCCTCGGTTATCTCTTACCCGAGCCCCTTTACTTATGCACTTTACTTTGTGATAGCCTTATTGTTTCTTGTCATATATCTTGCTATCACTTAGTTGTTTACCTTGGTTAGCATAAGTTGTTGGTGCACATAGGTGAGCCTAGTTGTTGTAGGTTTTGTGCTTGTCAAATTAACCGCTAGATTTATTCCGCATTATTTCAAGCCTAAACCGTAATTATTTTAAAACGCCTATTCACCCCCCCTCTAGGCGACATGCACGATCTTTCAATTGGTATCAGAGCCTCGTCTCTCTTTGTTGGGCTTAACCGCCTAGAGAGTAAAGATGTCGACTAGGGGATTAGGATTCTCTGACACTCATAGTTTCGATGGCACAAATTTTGATGTTTGGGTAATTCGCATGCTTAATCTCTTTAGGGTCATGGACCCAAATTTAGAGCGAATTGTAGATATGGATTTTTCTCCTCCAAAGGATCCCCAAAGATTATCTTTAGAGGATGAGAAAAACTCTTATCACAATGCTCAAGCTTCTAATGTGCTTTTCGATTCTTTGAGCAATGTAGTTATATTTCAACTCATGCCGTTCCGGGATGCTCGTGAGTTGTGGACAAAGCTTCAAGATAAATATGGTATGTCCAATATTTGTGGGAATGATTGTTCTCCCACCACCTCCGGTTGTATAGTCTTCTCAACTTCTTCTACTTCACCTACATGTGGTTTGCCACAAGGTAATGATATGGTGAGTAGTGTTGGTCATTGCAATGATGATAGTATGCTTATTGTGGATGATCCTTCATCACCATCTTATTGCAATGCTCCCTCTTTGGGCTTTAACACTTCGAGCACTCCAAATGTTTCACATGCTTGTGTTGATAGTCCTTGCATATCATGTAGAAAGTGCTTGACTAGATCTCATGATGATATGCTTGCTATGTCTTGTTGCCATGATAAAAATGCATCTATTTCCTCGAATTGTTGTACTAACAATGTAGAGGAAACCGAACACTCCATAGAACAAGATGTGGTGCTTAATGGTGCCTCAAGGGATCCTACATCATCATCTATTGCTTTTTGCCTTATGGCTAAGGCGTCAAAGGTATCTCCTACTTTGTACCCCAATATGTCTCTTGATGATGATGTTGATGCTAATGATGATGAGGACAATGATGAAGAGAATGATAATGTTGCCTCCTTAAAAACTAAGGGGGAAATTATTTTTAAAGCTCTTCATAAAAATAAAATTGCTCGTCCCAACTTCATGGAAATAATGTCCATTGCCATTGATGGCAAGAAATACATTGAGGAGTTGGAATCTCATCTAGAGGAGCATGAGGCCACCATTGAGAAAATGGAAGCTCATGGGCATGATTACGCAAATGAGATCGCGGAGCTATCTCAAGCTCTTGAACATGAACAAACCACCTCCGAATCTCTTGAGGAGACTTTTGCTCTAGAATATTCTAGAGTGAGGGAATCTCATGATAGAGCTCTTGAGGTGGCCAATGATTTCAAAACTAAAAATGCTAAGCTTGAAGTTTCTCATGCTAGACTCCTTGAGGATTTTGAGCACCTCAAAAATGGCTCAAGGGTCATCAAGGGTGAGTTCATCAAACTCACCGAGTCTCATGCTCAACTTGAAGCTTGTTATTTAAAAGAGCTTGCCAAATTGCCTTCTCCTCTTGTTGTTAATGATGATGCTTGTGCTACTAACTCTATTTCTTGTGAAGCATCCATTTTAAAGGAGAACGTTGAGCTACGGGCTCAACTTGAGTTGCTATCTAGCAATTATGGGAAATTGGAAGAAAGCCATGAAAAGCTCTCAAGCTCTCATGATGATCTTCTAGTATCCCATAATGTGCTAAAGATAGCTCATGAGGCCATGATTGCTAAGGTAACATCTAGTGAGCCTCATGTGGATACTAGCACTACTTCTAGGAAAAATAGTATATTGCCATGTGCTAGTCCTTGTAATTCATCTACTCACAATGTTGGTACATCTTGTGATGAATTGCTTTCCTTGCCTTGTTGCTCTAACGATGAAGCTTATACTTCCTCTAGTACTTGTGTTGAGACTAACCATGTAGAGGAAATCAAAGAGCTCAAGGCCCAAGTCACTTCTTTGAAGAAAGACTTGGAAAAGAGTCATCAAGGGAAATCCACACTCAACAATATCTTGAGTGTGCAAAAATTCCCCAGTGACAAAGGTGGACTTGGATTCAACTCCAATAAGAAGAAGAAGTCCAAGATGAACAAAAGGAAGGGCCAAGAACAAGTTAAGAATTCGGCCAAGATTATTTGCTTCAAGTGCAAAATTGAAGGGCATCATGTTAGATCTTGCCCATTGAAGAAGAAGGCCATTAGTGACAAGCAACAAGGGAAGCGGCTACAAGTGCATTCTCATGCTCAACCTCAAGTTGAAGAAAGGCCTCTTCCCAAGAAGACTCAAGCTAATGCTTCTCAAGTTGAGAAATCAAGTGAGAAGAAAGTGAAGAGTAGACGTTGCTACCTATGTCGTGAAAAAGGTCACGTCGCTTCTTCGTGCACTAGTGGTAACTTATCCAAACCAATTATTATTGATGATATTTATTCTCTTGGGAAGGATAAGGTTGGCAATGTGTTTGCCAAGTTTGTTGGTACTCAAAGTGGTGTCAAGAAAAGAACCATTTGGGTTGCCAAGCCTATTGTGAATAACCTCTTAGGACCCAACTTGGTTGGGGACCAACAAGCTCAAACTTGATCAATAGGTGTTGTTGGAGGGCATTGGAGACTTGGCTACATTATGAAGAATTAAGGGGACTTCATCATTCTTTTTGTCACAAGCCAAGTCAATTGGATTATCAAGTTTCTATCTTATATCCAATGTGCCTCCTTGCGGTAACTTGTACTTAAATTATTTACTTTGAAAGTTACTTGCCCCCTTGCATGTTTTGGTTTTGTTCCTTGCTGTGTTTGTATATGTTGCGCTTCCAACTTGCTTATGTATGTTGGTGTGCACTTCATGTATGTGTGAGTTGTGTGTTGAGCCTTTGTGCATCTTGTTTGTATCTTAGTTGGCTCTTGTGAGAGATTAATGGAATGACCCATTATGGGGGAGTGATGTGCTTTGTGCACCTCACACTCCTATAAGTGTGTGTACATGAGGAATACCATCTAGTATTGATATTACAAGATTATCTAGTCACTATGTCGTATGTCTTCTCATGGGAAATTCAAATTCTAAATTGTCCATTAATTATCTCTTGTTGGATCCTCTTATTGCCTCTTGTTAAGTTTTCTTCATTGGTATCACATTATGGGGGAGTAATATGCTATGTGCATATTACTCCCTCCGTTCCAAAATAGATGACCCAACTTTGTATTAAAGTTAGTACAAAGTTGGGTCATCTATTTTGGAATGAAGGGAGTACAAGCCTAGAAAATGTGTACATTTGAGATATTGTCACCTAGAATTGATATTGTAGATTATCTTGTTCCTAGGTGGCATGTTAGCTCTACAAGTTGCAATTTGCTTGTGTGTGGTGTGAAGATGATGTTGGATATCCTTGCTATCTACCACCGGGAATTCTTTCCATCTACTTCTTGTCTTTTGACAATTGGTAGTCACTTATGTGTGGTAGAATTTATTGATCATCTTTACATTGGCTTTTGCTTTCATTTGCCTTTTCTCTTGCCAAGGTTTGTGTCAACTCCCGTTGTCTTCCATACCACTTGTGGATCCTGTTTATTTCTTGCTCTTGCCTAGGGTTTTCTAAATATAGTGAAAGCGGTGATCCCACCTTGTGCATTTTGTATTCAAATACAGATCCCCTATATAATGCACAACTCATGGGGGAGCTATCCTATTTCCTCTAGAACACTCTTCTTGTGATCCTTATCAAGTGTATTTTGGTGGAAGGCAAGCCATTTCTTTTTGGTACTTTGTGCCTTCATGAAACTTTGATGAGGGCTTGGTTTGTTTGGAACCATCCTCTCTTTGGGAGTTTGACATCTTTAGTTTAGTGTGTATCAATGGATATCTCATTCATTGATGTATCTTTAATGATATCTTCCAAGTGATGATTTCTCCATTTGGTATCCTTTTCACTTGGTTTTTCCTTGTATTTTGGTATCGATTCTTGAAAGTCTTGAGCATGCATTTTAACTTCATGTAGTTCCTTTGGCATGTTTTCTTTCTTTGACCCAATATATAGGGAAACTCCACCAAGTCTCAAATTGGACGAGATGTGCATGAGATTCATTCTCATATCTATATGCACATATCTATGTGGAGTTTGTCCTATGTATTTTTGGTTCTCTAACTCTTTGGTCCCAATGAGTTTGGGTGCCATTTTGTTTGTGTTGTTGTTCTAGGAACAGTTGTTGTTCTAGGAACAATTGGAGATGCATTGGATACTCGGCTCATTCAAAAGGAAGGTGTTGTCACCATGTGCTTATTGGAGTCAAGCTAGGATGATCAATGAACTACTTTCTACCTTCAATTGGTATCTACTACATCCTTCCAATGCTATCTCGGTAACAAGTATCATCATCTACTACATGCACACATTATTGCATCAATCGTGTGTGGGTTGTATCATGGCATGTTATTCTTTCTTTCTTGTGATACTTGTTTCCTTTCTCAAAGCATCCCAACAATGATCTCTTGTTGCTAGTTGTGATGTCTTTGATGTTCGTGCGGTAGGAATTCATTTATATACAATAAGACCATATCTAGCCATGTGCTATGCTTCCAGGCAAATATCTTATTGGTATATGTATGACTTCCTTTTGGATATCTTGTTCCTTTGTGTTGTAACTATTTCGGGTGTACATCCTTTTTGTAGATATATATATCATCATGATTTCGTCTACCTAGAACCCTATACACTTGAGAGAATTTACATCTCTAGTTGATATCCTTTCTTTCACGTCCACCTTGTCTTTCTTATGTTATTTCTTTGGTGGCTCCGTGAAAGCTTTTGCCTTGAGTGTGTGTCCTCTATTGTAGCATCTTGATGCACTCTTGTGTGGTGAAGATTATTTTCCTCATGCTTATCTTTATGAGGCTTTGCCTGAAGGAAATATGCCCTAGAGGCAATAATAAAGTTCTTATTTATTTCATTATTTCATGATAAATGTTTATTATTCATGCTAGAATTGTATTAACCGGAAACATAATACATGTGTGAATACATAGACAAACATAGTGTCACTAGTATGCCTCTACTTGACTAGCTCGTTTATCAAAGATGGTTATGTTTCCTAGCCATGGACAAAAGAGTTGTCATTTGATTAAACGGGATCACATCATTAGGAGAATGATGTGATTGACATGACCCATTCCGTTAGCCTAGCACTTGATCGTTTAGTATGTTGCTATTGCTTTCTTCATGACTTATACATGTTCCTGTAACTATGAGATTATGCAACTCCCATTTACCGGAGGAACACTTTGGTGCTACCAAACGTCACAACGAATCGGGTGATTATAAAGGAGTACTACAGGTGTCTCCAAAGGTACATGTTGGGTTGGCGTATTTCGAGATTAGGTTTTGTCACTCCGATTGTTGGAGAGGTATCTCTGGGCCCTCTCGGTAAATGCACATCACTATAAGCCTTGCAAGCAATGTAACTAATGAGTTAGTTACGGAATGATGCATTACACAACGAGTAAAGAGACTTGTCGGTAACGAGATTGAACTAGGTATTGGATACCGACGATCGAATCTCGGGCAAGTAACATACCGATGACAAAGGGAACAACGTATGTTGTTATGCGGTTTGACCGATAAAGATCTTCGTAGAATATGTAGGAACCAATATGGGCATCCAGGTCCCGCTATTGGTTATTGACCAAGAATGGTTCTAGGTCATGTCTACATAGTTCTCGAACCCGTAGGGTCCGCACGGTTAATGTTACGATGATAGTTTTATTATGAGTTTATAAGTTTTGATGTACCGAAGTTTGTTCGGAGTCCCGGATGTGATCACGGACATGACGAGGAGTCTCGAAATGGTCGAGACATAAATATTAATATATTGGAAGCCTATATTTGGACATCGGAATCGTTCCGGGTGAAATCGGCATTTTACCGGAGTACCGGGAGGTTACCGGAATCCCCCGGGGGGTTATTGGGCCTACATGGGCCACGAGGGAGAAGAGGGAAGGAGCCAGGAGGGGGCCACGCGCCCCTCCCCCTCCTAGTCCGAATAGGACAAGGGAAGGGGGCGGCGCCCCCCCTTTCCTTCCCCTCTTCCTCCTCTTTCCCCCCTTCTCCTACTCCTACTTGGAAAGAAGGGAGACCTACTCCCGGTGGGAGTAGGACTCCCCCTTGGCGCGCCCTCCTTGGCCGGCCGCCTCCTCCCCCTGGCTCCTTTATATACGGGGGTGGGGGGGCACCCCATACACACACAAGTTGATCTACGGATCGTTCCTTAGCCGTGTGCGATGCCCCCCTCCACCATATTCCACCTCGGTCATATCGTCACGGAGTTTAGGCGAAGCCCTACGCCGGTGGAACATCATCATCGTCACCACGCCGTCGTGTTGACGGAACTCATCTCCGGAGCTCTGCTGGATCGGAGGCCGGAGATCGTCATCGAGCTGAACGTGTGCTGAACTTGGAGGCTCCGTACGGTCGGTGCTTGGATCGGTCGGATCGTGAAGACGTACGACTACATCAACCACGTTGTGCTAACGCTTCCGCTTACGGTCTACGAGGCTACATGGACACACTCTCCCCTCTTGTTGCTATGCCATCACCATGATCTTGCGTGTGCATAGGAAATTTTTGAAATTACTACGTTCCCCAACAGTGGCGTATGAGCCTAGGTTTTATGCGTTGATGTTATATGCACGAGTAGAACACAAGTGAGTTGTGGGCGATACAAGTCATACTGCTTACCAGCATGTCATACTTTGGTTCGGCGGTATTGTGAGATGAAGCGGCCCGGACCGACATTACGCGTACGCTTACGCGAGACTGGTTTCACCGTTACGAGCACTCGTGCTTAAAGGTGGCTGGCGGGTGTCTGTCTCTCTCACTTTAGCTGAATCGAGTGTGGCTACGCCCGGTCCTTGTGAAGGTTAAAACAGCACCAACTTGACGAACTATCGTTGTGGTTTTGATGCGTAGGTAAGAACGGTTCTTGCTAAGCCCGTAGCAGCCACGTAAAACTTGCAACAACAAAGTAGAGGACGTCTAACTTGTTTTTGCAGGCATGTTGTGATGTGATATGGTCAAGACGTGATGCTATATTTTATTGTATGAGATGATCATGTTTTGTAACCGGTTATCGGCAATCGGCGAGAGCCATATGGTTGTCGCTTTATTGTATGAAATGCAACGCTACATAATTGCTTTACTTTATCACTAAGCGGTAGCGATAGTCGAGAAGCAATAGATGGCGAACGACAACGATGCTACAATGGAGATCAAGGTGTCGCCATACGGTGACGATGGTGATCATGACGGTGCTTTGGAGATGGAGATCACAAGCACAAGATGATGATGGCCATATCATATCACTTATATTGATTGCATGTGATGTTTATCCTTTATGCATCTTATCTTGCTTTGATTGACGGTAGCATTTTAAGATGATCTCTCACTAAAATTATCAAGAAGTGTTCTCCCGAGTATGCACCGTTGCCAAAGTTCGTCGTGCCCGCACACCACGTGATGATCGGGTGTGATAAGCTCTCGTCCATCTACAACGGGTGCAAGCCAGTTTTGCACACGTGGAATACTCAGTTAAACTTGACGAGCCTAGCATATGCAGATATGGCCTCGAACACGGAGACCGAAAGGTCGAGCGTGAATCATATAGTAGATATGATCAACATAGTGATGTTCACCATTGAAAACTACTCCATCTCACGTGATGATCGGTTATGGTTTAGTTGATTTGGATCACGTGATCACTTAGATGACTAGAGAGATGTCTGTCTAAGTGGGAGTTCTTAAGTAATATGATTAATTGAACTTAAATTTATCATGAACTTAGTCCCGGTAGTATTTTGCAAATTATGTTGTAGATCAATAGCTTGCATTGTTGCTTTCATATGTTTATTTTGATATGTTCCTAGAGAAATTGTGTTGAAAAATGTTAGTAGCAATGATGCGGATTGGATCCGCGATCCGAGGTTTATCCTCATTGCTGCACGTAAGAATTATGTCCTTAATGCACGGCTAGGTGATGACCTATTGCAGAGCGATGCGACGTTATGAACGTTTGGCTAGCTCAATATGATGACTACTTGATAGTTTTGTGCACCATGCTTTATGGCTTAGAATCGGGACTTCAAAGATGTTTTGAACATCATGGACCATATGAGATGTTCCAGAATTGAAGTTAATATTTCAAGCAAATACCGAGTTGAGAGATATGAAGTCTCCAACAAGTTCTATAGCTAAAAGATGGAGGAGAATCGCTCAACTAGTGAGCATGTGCTCGATTGTCCGGATACTTCAATCGCTTGAATCAAGTGGGAGTTAATCTTCCGATAAGATAGTGATTGACAGAATTCTCTAGTCACCATCACTAAGTTACTAGAACTTCGTGATGAACTATAGTATGCAAGGGATGACAAAAACGATTCCTGAGCTCTTCGTGACGTTGAAATCGGCGAAGGTAGAAATCAAGAAAGAGCATCAAGTGTTGATGATTGACAAAGATCACTAGTTTCAAGTAAAGGGCAAAGGGAAAGAAAGGGAAACTTCAAGTAGAATGGCAAACAAGTTGTCACTCCCGCGAAGAAGCTCAAAGCTGGACCAAAGCACGAAACCGAGTGCTTACATCGCAAAGAAATGGTCACTGAAAGCGGAAATGCCCTGAATATTTGGTGGATAAGAAGGATGGCAAAGTGAACAAGGGTATATTTGATATACAGGTGTTTTATGTGTGCCTTACTAGTGTTTATAGTAGCCCCTGAGTATTTGATACTTGTTCGGTTGCTAAGATTAGTAACTCGAAACAGGAGTTACAGAATAAACAGAGACTAGTTGAAGGGGAAGTGACGATGAATGTTGGAAGTAGTTCCAAGATTGATATGATCATCATCGACACTCCCTATACTTTCGGGATTAGTGCTAAACCTAAATAAATGTTATTTGGCGTTTGCGTTGAGCATGAATATGATTTGATCATGTTTATAGCAATACGGTTATTCATTTAAGATCAGAGAATAATTGTTGTTCTGTTTACATGAATAAAACCTTCAATGGACATACACCCAATGAAAATAGTTTGTTGGATCTCGATCGTGATGATACACATATTCATAATATTGATGCCAAAAGATGCAAATTTAATAAT
Source organism: Aegilops speltoides (assembly GCA_021437245.1). Lineage (NCBI taxonomy): Eukaryota > Viridiplantae > Streptophyta > Magnoliopsida > Poales > Poaceae > Aegilops > Aegilops speltoides. Next base: position 429,440,684 of record CM038143.1, on the reverse strand, counting down.
GATAGTGCAACTTATTTGTGGCACTGCCGTTTTGGTCATATCGGTGTAAAGCGCATGAAGAAACTCCATAAAGATGGATTTTCGGAATCACTTGGTTATGAATCATTTGATGCTTGCGAACCATGCCTTTTGTGCAAGATGACTAAAACTCCGCTTCTCCTAACAATGGAACAAGCTACCGACTTATTGGAAATAATACATACCGATGTATGCGATCCAATGAGTGTTGATGCTCGTGGCAAGTATCGTTATTTTCTGACCTTCACAAGATGATTTGAGCAGATATGGGTATATCTACTTGATGAAACATAAGTCTGAAATAGTTGAAAGGTTCAAAGAATTTCAGAGTGAAGTGCAAAATTCATCGTAACAAGAAAATAAAGTTTTTGCGATCTGATCGCGGAAACGAATATTTGAGTTACGAGTTTGGTCTTCAATTAAAACAATGTGGAATAGTTTCACAGCTCACGCCACCTGGAACACCACAACGTTATGGTGTGTCCGAACGTCATAACCGCACTTTATTGGATATGGTGTGATCTATGATGTCTCTTACTGATTTACCACTATTGTTTTGGGGTTATGCATTAGAGACAGCTGCATTCACGTTAAATAGGGCACCATCAAAATCCGTTGAGACGACACCTCATGAACTGTGGTTTGGCAAGAAACCAAAGTTTTCATTTCTTAAAGTTTGGGGCTGCGATGCTTATGTGAAAAAGTTTCATCCTGATAAGCTCGAACCCAAATCGGAGAAATGCATCTTCATAGAATACCCAAAGGAAATTGTTGGGTACACCTTCTATCACAGATCCGAAGGCAAGATATTCGTTGTTAAAATGGATCCTTTCTAGAGAAGGAGTTTCTCTCGAAAGAAGTGAGTGGGAGAAAAGTAGAACTTGATGAGGTAATCGTACCTTCTCCCGAATTGGAAAATTGTTCATCACCAAATCAGTTCCATGATTTCTACACCAATTAGTGAGGAAGCTAATGATAATGATCATGAAACTTCAGATCAAGTTACTACAGAACCTCGTAGGTCTTCCAGAGTACGGTCCGCACCAGCGTGGTACGGTAATCATGTTCTGGAAGTCATGTTACTAGACCATGATGAACCTACAAACTATGAGGAAGCGATGATGAGCCCAGATTCCGCAAAATGGATTAAGGCCATGAAATCTAAGATGGGATCCATGTATGAGAACAAAGTGTGGACTTTGGTGGAGTTGCCCGATGATCGGCAAGCCATATTGTATAAATGGATCTTCAAGAGGAAGACGGACGTTGATACTAGTGTTACTTTCTACAAAGCTCGTCTTGTCGCAAAAAGGTTTTTGACAAGTCCAAGGTGTTGACTACAATGAGATTTTCTCAACTGTAGCGATGCTTAAGTCTGTCCGAATCATGTTGGCAATTGCCACAATTTATGAAATGTAGCAAATGGATGTCAAAACTGCATTCCTTAATGGTTTTCTCAAAGAAGAGTTGTATATGATGCAACCAGAAGGTTTTGTCAATCCTAAAGGTACTAACAAAATGTGCATGCTCCAAAGAAACCATCTATGGACCGGTGCAAGCATCTCGAGTTGGAATATACGCTTTGATGAGTTGATCAAAGCATATAGTTTTGTACAGACTTACGGTGAAGCCTCAGATTTACAAGAAAGTGAGTGGGAGCACTACAACATTTCGATAAGTATATGTGAATGACATATTGTTGATCGGAAATAATGTAGAATTATTCGCAAAGCATAAAGGAGTGTTTGAAAGGAGTTCTTTAAAATAAAGACCTCAGTAAAGCGACTTACATATTGAGCATCAAGATCTACTGAGATAGATCAAGACGCTTGATAAGATTTTCAATGAGTACATACCTTGACAAGATTTTGAAGTAGTTCAAAATGGAACAGTCAAAGAAGGAGTCCTTGCCTGTGTTGCAAGGTGTGAAGTTGAGTAAGACTCAAGACCCGACCATGGCAGAAAATAGAAAGAGAATGAAAAATCATTCCCTATGCCTCAGTCATAGGTTCTATAAAGTATGCTATGCTGTGAACTAGACCTATTGTATACTCTGCCCATGTTTGGCAAGGGAGTACAATAGTTATTAGGAGTAGATCACTGGACATTGGTCAAAATTATCCTTAGTGGTATAAGGATATGTTTCTCAATTATGGAGGTGACAAAAGGTTCGTCGTAAAAGGTTACGTCGATACAAGTTTTTACACCGATCCAGATGACTCTAAGTCTCAATCTGGATACATATTAAAAGTGGGAGCAATTAGCTAGAGTAGCTCCTTGCAGAGCATTGTAGACATAGAATATTGCAAAATACATACGGCTCTGAATGTGACAGACCCGTTGACTAAACTTCTCTCACAAGCAAAACATGATCATACCTTAGTACTCTTTGGGTGTTAATCACATAGTGATGTGAAATAGATTATTGACTCTAGTATAACCCTTTGGGTGTTGATCACATGACGATGTGAACTATGGTATTAATCACATACAGATGTGAATATTGGTGTTAAATCACATGGTGATGTGAACTAGATTATTGACTCTAGTGCAAGTGGGAGACTGAAGGAAATATGCCCCAGAGGCAATAATAAAGTTATTATTTATTTCATTATTTCATGATAAATGTTTATTATTCATGCTAGAATTGTATTAACCGGAAACATAATACATGTGTGAATACATAGACAAACATAGTGTCACTAGTATGCCTCTACTTGACTAGCTCGTTTATCAAAGATGGTTATGTTTCCTAGCCATGGACAAAAGAGTTGTCATTTGATTAAACGGGATCACATCATTAGGAGAATGATGTGATTGACATGACCCATTCCGTTAGCCTAGCACTTGATCGCTTAGTATGTTGCTATTGCTTTCTTCATGACTTATACATGTTCCTGTAACTATGAGATTAGGCAACTCCGCTTACGGAGGAACACTTTGGTGCTACCAAACGTCACAACGTAATCGGGTGATTATAAAGGAGTACTACAGGTGTCTCCAAAGGTACATGTTGGGTTGGCGTATTTCGAGATTAGGTTTTGTCACTCCGATTGTCAGAGAGGTATCTCTGGGCCCTCTCGGTAAATGCACATCACTATAAGCCTTGCAAGCAATGTAACTAATGAGTTAGTTACGGAATGATGCATTACATAACGAGTAAAGAGATTTCCCGGTAACGAGATTGAAATAGGTATTGGATACCGACGATCGAATCTCGGGCAAGTAACATACCGATGACAAAGGGACCAACGTATGTTGTTATGCGGTTTGACTGATAAAGATCTTCGTAGAATATGTAGGAACCAATATGGGCATCTAGGTCCCGCTATTGGTTATTGACCAAGAATGGTTCTAGGTCATGTCTACATAGTTCTCGAACCCGTAGGGTCCGCACGCTTAACGTTACGATGACAGTTTTATTATGAGTTTATAAGTTTTGATGTACCGAAGTTTGTTCGGAGTCCCGGATGTGATCACGGACATGACGAGGAGTCTCGAAATGGTCGAGACATAAAGATTGATATATTGGAAGCCTATATTTGGACATCGGAATTGTTCCGGGTGAAATCGGCATTTTACCGGAGTACCGGGAGGTTACCGGAACCCCCCGGGGGGTTATTGGGCCTAGATGGGCCACGAGGGAGAAGAGGGAAGGAGCCAGGAGGGGGCCGCGTGCCCCTCCCCCTCCTAGTCCGAATAGGACAAGGGAAGGGGGGCGGCGCCTCCCCCTTTCCTTCCCCTCTTCCTCCTCTTTCCCCTTCTCCTACTCCTACTTGAAAGAAGGGAGTCCTACTCCGGTGGGAGTAGGATCGCCCCTTGGCGCGCCTCCTTGGCTGGCCGCCTCCTCCCCCAGCTCCTTTATATCTGAGGCGGGGCACCCCATACACACACAAGTTGATCTACGGATCGTTCCTTAGCCGTGTGCGGTGCCCCCCTACACCATATTCCACCTCGGTCATATCGTCGCGGAGTTTAGGCGAAGCCCTGCGCTGGTGGAACATCATCATCGTCACCACGCCGTCGTGCTGACGGAACTCATCTCCGGAGCTCTGCTGGATCGGAGGCCGGAGATCGTCATCGAGCTGAACGTGTGCTGAACTCGGAGGCTCCGTATGTTCGATGCTTGGATCGGTCGGATCGTGAAGACGTACGACTACATCAACGGCGTTGTGGTAACGCTTCCGCTTACGGTCTACGAGGGTACGTGGACACACTCTCCCCTCTCGTTGCTATGCCATCACCATGATCTTGCGTGTGCATAGGAAATTTTTGAAATTACTACGTTCCCCAACATTGCCATCTTAATTGGTATCCCTCGTCTTGATGAGGCTTTCATCTTCTACCTTCACCATGGGTTGTCACAAGCATAGGTTCTTTATATGCTTATTAGTAAGCTTGTGAACCCATTTGCTAGTTGTGTGTGGGAATGATAGGCCTTGCACCGTGTGCCTCATTCTTTCAAGACTTTATTGATGCTTTATGCTCATCCGTACATTAGTCTTCTCAAGTGCATTGCCTTGACTCACACACATCTTTTTGGTTGAGCCCATTCTCAAGTTGCCTCTTTTACTTGTTGCTCAACCTTGTGTTTGTTGCAAGTACTAGGCTTAGTTTCCTATATGCTCACATGCACTTGTTGTAAGTTTCTATTGATTTGGGGAGCTATGATCCTATTTTGTGTACTTTGTATCCGAATACAAAAATTCTTGATGTGCACAAATCATGGGGAGCTTCTCTAGTTTCTTTAGAACACTCCTTGGCTCATATCATAATATCCTTCATTCATGTGGCTCATAGGATCTTTGGTCTAGTTGGTTCAATTGATATCCTTTGATTGCTTGCTTCAATTTGTATCTTTTGATTGCTCAATTTTTTGTTTCTCTCTTTGTTATGTCTTTGTGGCATATCATTCTTTTGCAATCTTTGGGCCTGAATATAGTTTGTCTTTCTCCAAGTATTTACCATTGGATATGTGTATTGAATTCCACTCTCTTTTTGAGAGATACACAATTTATGGAGGAACACTCTTTATATGGGCATTCTAAGCTTTTCACCCATTTTGGCAATCGATGCCAATGTGGGAGGAGTTTCAGAGAGTTTTGTGGAGAAGTTTAGAGAGTTATCTCCTCTTGCTTTGGTTTTGTTCCTTAGCATTTGCATCTCATATGAATGCACTATTGGTTGATGCATTGCATAGTGAAGCATAATTCCTTATATAAACTCTCTTGAAAGTGATTGTCATCAATTACCAAAATGGGGGAGATTGGAAGAACATGTGGTGCCCCCATGTTTGGTTTTGGTAATTGATGACAATCTCTATGGACTAATGGTTGTCTTGAGTTATATTTGAAGGATTTGTCCATAGGCTTTTCTTGAAGTCCATGTGTTGGTTTCAAGGAGTTTATGAGTTGACCAAGGTGCTATTAAGGAATTATCCAAAGATTGGTCATGTGAGTGTTGAGCTTATTGCAAGCATGTCTTGAAGAAGAAGATTGTGTGATCATTCATGTTTAACTTCAAGACATCGTCCAAATGAAGAGAGTTGGAAAGATTCAAGGTTGATCAAGACTAAGTCAAGAGTGAATCAAGTTGATCAACTCACAAAGCGTAGAAGATGTACCGAGAGGGATCAAGTGATCCCATGGTATGGTAAGCCTTGTCCATTGCACTTTGTGTACTAACCCATGGTCTATGTGAGAGTTCTGTGTGGGGTTAGGTACGTGTCCATGGGCTTGCGTCAAGAGAAAGATATCATACAACCCATGGAAAGGATGACATCAAGTGGTGATCGTCATCAAGATTGCCATGTGCAAGTTCAAGTGGAGCATCACGAAGAGATCAAGTGCTTGAATCTTTCCATCCATTATGGTGTCAATGGACTTGTGAAGATGTGCCGAAGAGTGGCTCACCCATAGTGGACTATGGCGGAGCAATCATCTAGTCTTCATCGAGCCAACGCAATCAAGAAAGGTGGTCCATCTTGAGGGAGTCAAGATCATCATCATCTAGCTCAAGTGGACCATGTGCAAGGTAAAGGTTTAGCCTTGATAGGTTTTCTATTTTACCGGTCTCGTGGTGGTAGTTGGGAGACCGGGTTATAGCATCATTTGCCGTACTATCAAGGGGGGCTCTCAAGTTGGTAGCTTGATCGTATCGTTAGTAGAGAGCTCAAACCATTGCATCCTTGCATCATGTTTCTTGGTTCTTGTTTGGTTATCTTTGTGAGTCTTAGAGCTTATGGTAATCTTGATGACAAGCTTGAGTTCATCGAAAACGGAGTTCGCATACGTCTTCTATGATGTTTTCGGTGTTGGAGGTTTTACCGGTCTTTTCTGGGGAAGGGTTCTCACCATTTTTTATGGGACTTTCCTCATTAGCTTCTTATTGATATTTCTATCAAGATTGTGTTAGCCCATGTCGTTAGCTTTCCAACAAACTTGGTTTCATTGAATTCGGAGTTCGTTTGCAAAAGTTGTGGCTGTTTTGGTAAAGGCTGCAGTGGTAGTACCGCGATTAGAGCAGATGTAATTTTTACTACCGCTCCAAAGCAGTACTACCGCGGCTCCTGAGCGGTAGTACCGCTCCGGACCAAAATCTCGTGTTTTGATCAGCGGAAGTAGGCACGGAAGTATTTTTTTAGTACCGCTCGCAAACAGTAGTACCGCTACCATTTGCGGTAGTACCGCTCCGGCGGTTCTACTAGCCTTTTGCCTCCTCTTTGTTGTTTTTCAAAGGGGTACTACCGCCCTAGCGGTAGTACCGCTCCTTGGAGCAGTAGTACCGCTCTGTGCGGGCTATGAGCATAACGGTTGGATTTTTTCCCCACCTATAAAAGGGGAACGTCTTCCCCATTGAACCTTATCCCTTGATCGTGTGTTCTTCCCCCATTGTTGACCTTCTTCGAGCTTGCTAATGTAATAGCCTGGCTTATTAGGGATGATAGACTACTCATATCAATAAGGAATTCCTTCTTTTCCGGGATCCCATTCGGACAGAACTCCGAAGTTAAGCGTGCTCAGCTTGGAGTAGTTTCAGATGGGTGACCGACCGAAGTTGCTCCGGTGCGCACGAGTGAGGACAAAGTCGCAGAAAAGACTAGTATTGATCTGTGGGGCCGCCTAGATCCGCCAGAGTAACGACCACCGCGGGTGTGTCGGCGTTACAAGTTGGTATCGAGCCGACCCTCGCGGTTACACGGATGGTTGCGACAGGTGCGCTTGGTCATGTTGTTCATGACGTTTGTGACCCGTCGTGGCACACGGCATGGCACATGTATCGGATCGGATGCACGACGGTTGTACCAAGAGGGAACGTTCCTGTGGCCCGATGAGGACGTCGGTTCCTCTAAGTGGGGGTGTATGTAATAGCCTGGCTTACTAGGGATGATAGACTACTCATATCAATAAGGAATTCCTTCTTTTCCGGGATCCCATTCGGACAGAACTCCAAAGTTAAGCGTGCTCAGCTTGGAGTAGTTTTAGGATGGGTGAGCGACCGGGAAGTTGCTCCCGGGTGCGCACGAGTGAGGACAAAGTGCGCAGAAAAGACTAGTATTGATCTATGGGGCCAGTCTAGATCCCGCCAGGAGTAACGACCACCGGCGGGTGTGTCCGGCGCGTTACAGCTAACTCTCAATCCCTCCTATGATTCCTGCTAGTTCTTGAGGGAAAAGAGGGAGGAGATCTAGATCCATGTTTCCACCAATCACTTTCTCCTCTAAGTGAGGGGAACCCCTTGGATCTAGATCTTGGAGTTCTTCGTGTTCTTCTTTCGCTCTTCCTCTCATTTTCCTCCCTAGCATTAGTTGCTTTGTTGGGATTTGGGAGAGAAGGACTTGGGCACTCCGTGTGCCCTTGCCATTGCATTTGGTGCATCGGTTTGAGTTCTCCACGTGATACGTGGAAGTTTCAAGTTGAGAAGCTTATTACTTTTGGGTGCTTGGTGCCCTTGAGCTTGTTCCTCTTGGGTGCTTGGGCGCCCTAGACGGTTGGTGGTGTTCGGAGCTCAATCATTGTGGTGTAAAGCTCCGGCAGCGCCGGGTCTCCAATTAGGTTGTGGAGATCGCCTGAGCAATTTGACGGCACCGTGACCGCCCCAAGGGTTGCCAAAGTGTACGGGTTCGTGACCGCCCCAAGGGTCGCCATTTATGCGGGTTCGGTGACCACCCTCAAGGGTCCCTTAGTGGAATCACGGCATCTTGCATTGTCGAGGCGTGAGGAGATTACAAATGGCCCTAGTGGCTTCTTGGGGAGCATTGTGCCTCCACACTGCTCCAAACGGAGATTAGCATTCGCAAGGGTGTGAACTTCGGGATACATCATCGTCTCCACGTGCCTCGGTTATCTCTTACTCGAGCCCCTTTACTTATGCACTTTACTTTGTGATAGCCTTATTGTTTCTTGTCATATATCTTGCTATCACTTAGTTGTTTACCTTGGTTAGCATAAGTTGTTGGTGCACATAGGTGAGCCTAGTTGTTGTAGGTTTTGTGCTTGTCAAATTAACCGCTAGGTTTATTCCGCATTTGTTCAAGCCTAAACCGTAATTATTTTAAAACGCCTATTCACCCCCCCTCTAGGCGACATCCACGATCTTTCAATCTCATCCAACCCATCACCGTCCAGCAAGCCTACGATGGATTTACTCACGCACGGCGGTGAGCATCATGAAATTGGTGATGGAGGATGGTTGATGATGACGACAGCGACGAATCCCCCTCTCCGGAGCCCCGAACGGACTCGAGATCAGCCCTCCCAAGAGAGATTAGGGCTTGGCGGCGGCTCCGTGTTGTAAAACGCGATGATTTCTTCTCTCGATTTTTTCTCCCAAAGCCAATATATGGAGTTGGAGTTGGCGTCGGAGGGCCACTGAGGGGCCCACGAGGTGGGGCGCGCCAGGGGCGCCCCACCTCGTGAGCAGGTGTAGCCCCCCTGGTCTTCATCTTTGGCGAGGATTTTTTATTGTTTTTTCTAAGGTGTGCCGTGGAGTTTCAGGTCATTCCGAGAACTTTTATTTTCTGCACATAGAACAACACCATGGCACTTCTGCTGAAAACAGCGTCAGTCCGGGTTAGTTCCATTCAAATCATACAAGTTAGAGTCCAAAACAAGGGCAAAAGTGTTTGGAAAAGTAGATGCGACGGAGACGTATCAACCACCAAGCTCAAATTTGATCAATAGGTGTTGTTGGAGGGCATTGGAGACTTGGCTACATTATGAAGAATTAAGGGGACTTCATCATTCCTTTTGTCTCAAGCCAAGTCAATTGGATTATCAAGTTTCTATCTTATATCCAATGTGCCTCCTTGCGGTAACTTGTACTTAATTTGGTTACATTGAAAGTTACTTGCCCCCGTGCATGTGTTGGTTTTGTTCCTTGCATGTGTTTGTATATGTTGGGCTTCCAACTTGCTTATCTTGAGCAATCAAGTATGTGTGTGTTGGTTTGCACGTCATGTACGTGTGTGTCGTGCGTTGAGCCTTTTTGCTTCTTGTTTGTATCCTAGTTGGCTCGTGTGAGAAATTAATGGAACATCCCATTTTGGGGGAGTGATGTGCTTTGTGCACCTCACAATCCTATAAATGTGTGTTGGTGGAAGGCAAGCTGTTTTCTTTTGGTACCTTGTGCCATCATGAAACTTTGTTGAGAGCTTGGTTTGTTTGGAAGCATCCTCTCTTTGTGAGTTTGACATCTTTAATTTAGTGTGTATCAATGGATATCTCATTCCTTGACATATCTTTAATGATATCTTCCAAGTGATGATTTATCTATTGGTATCCTTTTTCACTAGGCATTTCATTTTCATTTGGTTTCGGTTCTTGAAAGTTTTGAGCATGCATGTTTACTTCATGTATTTTATTTGGCATGCTTTCTTTCTTTGACCCAATATATAGGGGAAACTCCACCAAGTCTCAAATTGTATGAGATGTGCATGATATTTATTTTCATATCTATATGCACATATTTATGTGGAGTTTGTCCTATGTATTGGTGTTTCTAACTATGTGGTCCCAATGAGTTTGGGTACCGTTTAGTTTGTCTTGTTCTCCTAGGAACATTTGGAGGTGCATTGGATGCTCGACTCACTCACAAGGAAGGTGTTTCCACCATGTGCTTATTGGAGTCAAGCTAGGATGATCAATGAACTACGATCTACCTTCAATTGGTATCTACTACATCCTTCCAATGGTATCTCGGTAACAAGTATCATCATCTACTTCATGCACACATTTCTTGCATCAACCTTGTGTAGGTTGTATCATGCCATGTAATTCATTCTTTCTTGTGATACTTGTTTCCTTTCTCAAAGCATCCCAACAATGATCTCATGTTGCTAGTTGTGATGTCTTTGATGGTTGTGCGGTAGGAATTCATTTATATACAATAAGATCATATCTAGCCATGTGCTATGCTTTCAAGCAAATATCTTATTGGTATATTTATGACTTCCTTGTGGATATCTTGTTCCTTCATGTTGTAACTATTTCGGGTGTGCATCCCTCTTTGTAGACATATATCATCATGATTTTGTCTACCTAGAACCTTATACACTTGAGAGAAATTACATCTCTAGTTGATATCCTTTCTTTCACGCCCACCTTGTCTTTCTTTTGTTTTTTTGGTGGCTCTGTGAAAGCTTTTGCCTTGAGTGCGTGTCTTATCTCGTTGCATCTTGATGCACTCTTGTGTGGTGAAGATTATTTTCCTCATGCTTATCTCTATGAGGCTTTTGCCATCTTAATTGGTATCCCTCGTCTTCATGAGGCTTTCATCTTCTATCTTCACCATGGGTTGTCACAAGTGTTGGTTCTTCATTTTGCATTTTAGTGTGCTTGTGAACCCTTTTGCTTAGTTGTGTGTGAGAATGAAAGGCTTTGCACCGTGTATCTCATTCATTCGAGACTATGTTGATGCTTATGCTCATCCATATATTAGTCTTCTCATGTGCTTTGCCATCACTCACACTCATCATTTTGGTTGAGCCTATTCTTAAGTTGCCTCTTTTACATGTTGCTCAACCATGTGTTTGTTGCAAGTGCTAGGCTTAGTTTCCTTTATGCTCACTTGCACTTGTTGTTTGTTTCTACTGATTTTGGGGGAGCTATGATCCTATTTTGTGCACTTTGTATCCAAATACAAAAATTATTATGTGTGCACAAATCATGGGGAGCTTCTCTAGCTTATTTAGAACACTCCTTTGCTCATATCATAATATCCTTCATTCATGTGCCTCATAGGATCTTTGGTCTAGTTGGTTCAGTTGACATCCTTTGATTGCTTGCTTCAATTGGTATCTTTTGATTGCTCGATTTCTTGTTTCTCTCTTTGTTATGTCTTTGTGGCATATCATTCTTTTGCAATCTTTGGGCCTCAATATAGTTTGTCTTCCTCCAAGTATTTATCATTGGATATGTGCTCTTTTTTTGAGAGATACACAATTTATGGAGGAGCACTCTTTATATTGGCCTTCTAAGCTTTTCACCCATTTTGGCAATCGATGCCAATGGGGGAGGAGTTTCAGAGAGTTTTGTGGAGAAGTCTTCAGAGTTTATCCTTGCTTTGGTTTTGGTTCCTAAGCATTTGCATCCCATTCTCATGCATCATTGGTTGTTGCATTGCATGGTGATGCATAACTCCTTGTATAAACTCTCTTGAAAGTGATTGTCATCAATCACCAAAATGGGGGAGATTGAAAGAACATGCGGTGCCCCCATGTTTGGTTTTTGTAATTGATGACGATCTCTATGGATTAATGGTTGCATTGAGTTATATTTGAAGGATTTGTCCATAGGCTCTTCTTGAAGTCCATGTGTTGGTTTCAAGGAGTTTATGTGTTGACCAAGGTGCTATTAAGGAATTATCCAAAGATTGGTTAGACATCTTCCAAATGAAGAGAGTTGGAAAGATTCGAGGTTGATCAAGACTAAGTCAAGAGTGAATCAAGTTGATCAACTCACAAAGCGTAGAAGATGTACCGAGAGGGATCAAGTGATCCCATGGTATGGTAAGCATTGTACATTGTGCTTTGTGTACTAACCCATGGTCTATGTGAGAGTTCTATGTGGGGTTAGGTATGTGTTCATGGGCTTGCGTCCAGAGGAAGATATCACTCAACCCATGGAGAGGATGACATCAAGTGGTGATCGTCATCAATATTGCAATGTGCAAGTTCAAGTGGAGCATGACAAAGAGATCAAGTGCTTGAAGCTTGCCGTCCATTGTGGTGTCAATGGACTTGTGAAGATGTGCTGAAGGTGGCTCACCCATAGTGGACTATGGGGAAGCAATCATCTAGTCTTCATCGAGCCAATGCAATCAAGAAAGGTGGTCCAACTTGAGAGAGTCAAGATCGTCATCATCTAGCTCAAGTGGACCATGTTCAAGGCAAAGGTTTGCCCTTGATAGGTTTTCTGTTTTACCGGTCTCATGGTGGTAGTTGGGAGACCGGGTTATAGGACCGTTTGCCGTACTATCAAGGGGGGGCTCTCAAGTTGGTAGCTTGATCGTATCGTTAGTAGAGAGGTCAAACCATTGCATCCTTGCATCATGTTTCTTGGTTCTTGTTTGGTTCTCTTTGTGAGTCTTAGAGCTGATGGTCATCTTGATGACAAGCTTGAGTTCATCGAAAACGGAGTTCGCATGCGTCTTGTATGATGTTTTCGATGTTGGAGGTTTTACCAATCTTATCCGAGGAAGGGTTCTCACCATTTTCTTATGGGACTTTTCTCATTTGCTTCTTATTGATATTTCTATCAAGATTGTGTTAGCCCATGTCGTTAGCTTTCCAACAAACTTGGTTTCGTTGAATTCGAAGTACCGCGACTAGAGCGGATGTAAATTTTTACTACCGCTCCAGAGCGGTACTGTCGCTGATCCTGAGCGGTAGTACCGCTCCAGAGCTGTACTACCGCGGCTCCTGAGTGGTAGTACCGCTCCAGACCAAAATCTCGTGTTTTGCTGAGCGGAGGTAGGCACGGAAGTATTTTTTTAGTACCACTCGCAAGCAGTAGTACCGCTACCATTTGCGGTAGTACCGTGAGGTCGAGCGGTATTACCGTGAGGACGAGCGGTAGTACCGCTCCGGCGATTCTACTGGCCTTTTGCCTCCTCGCTGTTGTTTTTCAAAGGGGAACTACCGCTCTAGCAGTAGTATCGCTCCTTGGAGCGGTAGTACCACTCTGTGCGGACTGTGAGCATAACGGTTGGATTTTCCCCCACCTATAAAAGGGGATCTTCTTCGCCATTGAACCTTATCCTTTGAGCTCGTGTTCTTCCCCCATTGTTGACCTTCTTCGAGCTTGCTAACTCTCAATCCCTCCATGGATTCTTGCTAGTTTTTGAGGGAAAAGAGAGAGGAGATCTAGATCCACATTTCCACCAATCACTTTCTCCTCTATGTGAGGGGAACCCCTTGGATCTAGATCTTGGAGTTCTTGGTGTTCTTCATCTTGTTCTTCCTCTCATCTACCTCCCTAGTATTATTTGCTTTGGTGGGATTTGAGAGAGAAGGACTTGGGCACTCCGCGTGCCCTTGCCATTGCATTTGGTGCATCGGTTTGAGTACTCCACAGTGATACGTGGAAGTTACAAGTTGAGAAGCTTATTACTCTTGGGTGCTTGGTAACCTTGAGCTTGTTCCTCTTTGGTGCTTGGGCGCCCTAGATGGTTGGTGTTGTTCGGAGCTCAATCATTGTGGTGTAAAGCTCTGGGCAAGCATTGGGGTCTCCAATTAGGTTGTGGAGATCGCCCCAAGCAATTTGATGGGTACCGGTGACCGCCCCCAAGGGTTTCCAAAGAGTACGAGTTCGGTGACCGCCCCCAAGGGTTGCCAAAGTGTACGGGTTCGGTGACCGCCCCCAAGGGTTGCCAAAGTGTACGGGTTCGGTTACCGCCCTCAAGGGTCCCTTAGTGGAATCACGACATCTTGCATTGTGCGAGGGCGTCAGGAGATTACGGTGGCCCTAGTGGCTTCTTGGGGAGCATTGTGCCTCCACACCGCTCCAAACGGAGATTAGTATCCGCAAGGCTGTGAACTTCGGGATACATCATCGTCTCTACGTGCCTCGGTTATCTCTTACCCGATGTCGGTGTACTAAAGTAGGGGTACCTTAGTATCCCGAACTTTTGCACGGGCAGTCGCAGCGTCCCGCGGCAAGGCTTGCCGGGTGCCCGCCAAGATCCTCCGTAGTTCCTATTAATGCCATTCAAGAACAAAGTGTTTTAACTATGAAGACAAGGCCCCGGCAAGAGGAGCTTGCCGGGAGGGACAAGACCCCGACAAGAGGAGCTTGCGGGAGGGCCAAGCAAGGCACTTCAGAGAACTTATCGTACGCGCCGCGCGTCCCGGCAAGGCCCGGCGGGCGACAAGCTTTCGGGTGCGACAAGACAACTACCGCGGTGAGGTGCTTGCCGCGGCGAAGCCACCACTCTGTGCCCACGCTCCAGCGCATCCGTCAACGTGTCGCCACAGGACCGTTCCAGGCGCGCGTGGCGGGGAGCTGTGCAGCCAAGCGGTGCGAGGTGGCAAGTGAAGATGACGAGAAGGCCATCGTGGCAAGCGGTGGCGCCCCTAACGGTCGCTTTTCTGCACTGTTTGGGCGATGCGGACGGACATTAAATGCTCTTGTCCCCTGCCGTCAGAGTTAGGTAGGGTGCACTGTAGATAGCAGCTGTACCGACCACCCTTTTTACATTTGTACCCTTGACTGCATTGCCACCTGTCGGTGACCCCTTGTGCCTATAAAAGGAGGCCCATGCGCAACATAGAGGAGGTTCGACTCATTCGAAACTACAGAACGCTCACGCTCTTGAGCAAGAACACAATATAACCACAAAGCAACAGTAGGAGTATTATCTCTCCGGAGAGCTCCGAAGCTGGGTAAAAATCCCTCGTGTGCTTCGCCTCGATCTGCTCTTCGTGCGCCCTCCGCTCCCTGCCGGACCGAGAAGGGGCCCTGCCCCATAGGTGTTCATTTCCCACGACATCTTTGGCACGCCAGGTAGGGGGCGTCGAGGTTGTGCGAACCTGATCCGGTGTTCGCGCGCGCTACATCAGCATCTTCATCGACATGCCACCGAAGAAGAAGGCTTCGGAGGTGGCCGCTCCATCCGCGTCGATCCCACTGCCACCGGAGCAAACGGGCAGTGGGGTAGACGCCGGCGAAAGAACAGGCGCCGATGGGGGAGCTCACATTGTCACCAGATCCAAGGACAAGGCCCCGCAAACTTCGGCGTCCGTACATGCACCGCGCCCCTCTCAGGAGGCGCGGGACCGACAATGCCACGGTGCTCCTAGCACCGTACTCGCATTGGAACAAGGCCAAGCTGGTGGATCGCGAGACGCTCAAGGCCAACATGTGCGTCAACATGTTGGCACGAGCGCGGCACGGTCGCCTGGACGAGATGTTGCTCCTTCTAACACTGTTAGAAGTTTGAGCATATCCCGCTCCTCGCGTCGTTCGCCCCCGCCGCCGAAAACCCCAGAAGAAGCGTTGGCTCGAGCCCAACTGCTTCTAGATTACCCTCCAGCACCAGACAAGATCGACGACTGGAGGGCCACCATTCAGAGCCTCATCGGCTTTGCCAATGGCGACACTCCCCGGCAACCGAGCATGTCGAAGCCGCGGCAAGACGCCCAGGCGCAAGCCGGTGGTGACAAGACCGGTGGGGGTGCCACCACCGTGCACTCCCCGCCCCGAAGGCCAAGATCGCCAACTCGCCGGGTCAACCTCGACACCGACTCCACGGCGTCGTCAGATCCACGAGTTCGTCGTGATCAGCGCCAAGTTCTTCAAGAACGACGACAAGAAGACGCTCGTACTCGCATCGAGCGTCGAAGAGAAGCGCGGCGTCAGTCAGACCAGCGCGCTAGGCCCACTGTTGATATGCATGCGCCAAGGGAACCAAGTGACTTGCCGTACGCGGTAGGTTGCCCTGCGTTCACTCGTGAGCTGCGGCAAGTCCAGTGGCCCAGTACCAAGAACTTCAAGCCAGGTGTACCCGAGAAGTACGATGGCAGGTTGCACCCGTCGGAGTTCCTCAGCATCTACACCATCGTGGTGCAGGCTGTCGGGGGACGTGACGAGAAGATCCTCGCCAACTACTTCCCGCTGGTGCTCAAGCCTAACGTTAGATCTTGGCTCATGCACTTGCCGGACGACTCCATCTCCTCATGGGCGATCTGTGTCATCAGTTTGTCGGCGCCTTCACAGGCGGCCACAAGCCTCATGTCCAGGAGAGCGATCTTCATCTGCTCGCCCAGAAGGAGAGAGAACCCTTGCGCAAGTACATTCAAAGATTCAGCCAAGTGCAGCGCAACATCCCAGACGTCCACCCTGCCGCGGTTATCAGCGCGTTCCATCAGAACGTGCGTAATCGCAGGATGAGGGAGGAGATGGCGATGTGCAAGATCAGAGATGTCAACGAGCTATATGCCCCGGCGGCAGTGTGTGCGCGTCTTTGAGAGGGGAGGAAACTCCCCGGAGAGAATGCGGGAGCAGAAGGGTCTGACAGTGAGGATGCCGCCCCGGCAAGGAAGAACCGGAGGCGGAACAACAGGAAGAGGAAAGCTAAAGATGTGCTAGTTGTCGAGCAGTCCGGCAACGGAGGTGGCGCCGAGAAGGCCAAAGCTGGTAACTCCGGCGAGGCTGTGGTGGCCGCCGACAAGCAGGACGGCTCCGGCAAGCAGTACTGCAAGATACACCGCACCAAGGGCCATGATCTCCAGACTTGCAAGAAAGTTGAGCAGCTTGTTGAACTGCAGAAGGCTGAATACGAGCGGCGCGACAAGGAGAAGGCCCAAGAAGGTGGTGGGGGATCCGGCAAGAAGCGTCCCGGCCGGGGAGGGCGCCGCGGCAAGGCCAAGCAGCGGCAAGGAGACAGGCCTCCCCGCGGCCGCGACAAGGATGAAGCCGAAGACAAAGATGAAGAGATGGATGAGGATGAGGCCGACGAGCAGGAGTTTCAGAAAGCAACAGAGGTTTTGTGCGTCGACGGCGGTGCTTCTCAGATACTTCCGCACCGCCAGCTCAAGCAATGGGTGCGGGAAGTTAATGCAGCAGAACCATCGGTGAGTCGCGCAAGCCTCTCAAGTGGTCAAAGACGCCCATCATCTTTGATGTTGAGGATCACCCGATCGCATAATCTGCGGTCGGTGCTTGCCGATGTTGGTTTCACCAACTATCCGCAACCTCAAGGTCACAAAGATCTTGGTTGACGGCGGGCCGGCTTGAATCTGATCTCCTCTGCGGTACTCAAGAAGCTCCAGATCCCCGACAATGAGCTCGAAGAGACCGCACTTTCAAGGAATCAACCCGGAAGGAGCAAGCGAAGGGAAGATCACACTTGCCAGGTGACATTTGGCGCGAGCTGAACTTCGTGACGAGAAAAGTCACCTTTGACGTCGCTGATTTCCCATTGCCCTACAATGGGATACTCGGCCGCCCGGCTTCGCCAAGTTCATGGCAGCCTCTCACTCGCCTACAACGTGCTCAAGATGCCCGGTCCGATAAGTGTCATTTCTGTCCCCGGCAACAAGAAAGATGCCCTTATCTGTACCGACAAGATCTACCGGGAAGCAGCAGCCGCAGCAGATCGCAAGACACTTGCCGCTGAAGCTCCCGGGGGGAAGAAGAAGACCAAGTCCGGCAAGAACAGCTCTGATGCCCACTCTGGCAAGCGCACCTCTTCGGAGTGCTGCGCTACTGTCGAGGACGCACCATCGAGCTCCACCGGCAAGTGCAAGAAGGCAAAGACAACTTCACCAGAGACCAAAAAAGTGGCCGCCAAGGAGGACGGCACTAGTGGTACCTTCACCATTAGTGCCACGCTTGACCCTAAATAGGAAAGCGCGCTCGTTGCTTTCCTACGGGCAAATGTCGACGTGTTTGCATGGCAACCGTCTGATATCCCCGGTGTTCCCAGGAAAGTGATTGAGCACCACCTTGCCGTCTGCCCTCACGCGCGGCCCGTCAAGCAGAGAGTCAGGAAACAAGCAGTGGAGCGACAAGAATTCATTGCAGAAGAAATCAAGAAGTTGGAAGCAGCAGGCCTTGTCAGAGGAGTACTCCATCCCACGTGGCTAGCCAATCCTGTAGTCGTGCGCAAGGCGAACGGGAAGTGGAGGCTTTGTATTGACTTCACCGATGTTAATAAAGCTTGTCCCAAGGATCCATTTCCCTTGCCGCGCATTGACCAGATTGTCGACTCCACAGCAGAATGTGATTTGCTTTCATTTCTTGATGCATACTCAGGATATCATCAGATCTTCATGGCAGAAGAGGATGAAGAAAAGACCGCGTTCATTACTCCATGTGGCACGTACTGCTTTGTACGGATGCCTTTCGGACTAAAGAATGCTGGTTCAACATTTGCAAGGGTAGTCCACGAAGCTTTTGAGCCGCAGTTGCACAGAAATGTAGAAGCTTACATGGATGACATAGTGGTCAAGAGCAAAGACAGAGCAACTCTGATCCAGGATTTGGACGAGACCTTTGCAAATCTGCGCAAGATCAATCTCAAGTTGAACCCCGAGAAGTGTGTGTTTGGGGTCCCCTCCGGCAAGCTTCTCGGGTTCTTTGTATCTCAGCGGGGGATTGAAGCCAATCCCGACAAGATCAAGGCCATTGAGCAGATTGAAGCACCGAAGCGCGTCAAGGATGTGCGAAGGCTTGCCGGCTGCGTTGCTGCTCTCAGCAGGTTCATCTCTAAGTCCGCGGAGTGTGCCCTGCCATTTTTCAAAATTTTAAAAGGCAGGCCCAATGAAATGGACTCCGGAAGCGGAGGCTGCGCTGCAGGACTTGAAGAGATACCTGTCCTCCACTCCAATACTTGTCGCACCTAAACCACAAGAGAAGTTGCTACTGTATCTAGCGGCAACCAATCAATTGGTTAGTGCTGCGTTAGTAGTGGAAAGAGAGGTAGATGATGAGCCAGCAACTACGGCAAGCGCATCCAGCGACAAGCAGGGGGCTTCGCCGACAAGCTCTAGTCCCGACAAGGATAGATCTGTGCAGCCAGAAGAAGAGAAACAAAAGAAGATGGTGCAGCGCCCGGTTTATTTTGTCAGTTCCCTTCTGCAGGGGGCTAGGTCAAGGTACTCTGGTGTGCAGAAGTTGCTTTTCGGCCTTCTCATGGCCTCGAGGAAGCTGCGCCATTACTTTCAAGCACATGAGATCACAGTTGTCACTCGCTTTCCGTTGAAGAGGATATTGCAGAATCCGGAAGCAACAGGCAGGATCGTCGAGTGGGCACTGGAATTGTCAAGCTTTGGCCTCAAGTTTGAGAGTACTTCAACTATTCAGAGCCGAGCATTGGCAGAATTTATAGCAGAATGGACGCCAACACCTATGAAGAAACTCCAGAGACGAGCATCCCCGTCAAGGAAGCAAGCAAAGAATGCATCACGTACTTTGATGGTGCCTTCTCCTCGCAAGGCGCCCGGTGCGGGGCGACATTTGTCGCACCCACCGGAGAGCACCTCAAGTACGTGGTCCAGATGCACTTTCCCAAGGAGCAAGCAACAAACAATACTGCAGAGTATGAGGGCTTGCTTGCCGGACTCAGAATCGCTGCAGACCTTGGGATCAAGAAGCTCATTGTCAGGGGTGACTCACAGCTTGTTGTCCGCCAAGTAAACAAAGATTATCAGAGTCCGTTGATGGAAGCTTACATTGATGAAGTGAGAAAGTTGGAAGAGCATTTTGACGGCCTGTAGATGGAACATGTTCCAAGAGCCCAGAACGATGTTGCCGATGGCCTGTCAAAATGCGCTGCATTAAAGTTACCTGTGGAACCAGGGATCTTTGTGCTCAAACTGACTCAACCATCTGTAACACCATCAACTGGACAGAACAAGAAGAGGAAGTTGGTTACTGGTGACTATTTTCCGGCAGAGCTCCCCGAAGCCGCCGCCAAGAAGGTGTTGGGGAACGTAGTAATTTCAAAATTTTCCCTCGCACACGCAAGATCATGGTGATGCATAGCAACGAGAGGGGAGAGATTGTCTACGCTCGTGAGACCCGGCGAAGCGATCACAACGTAGAGGAAGTAGTCGTCACGTTCTCCTCGCGATCCGACCGATCCGCGCCGTTACTCCGACGCCCCGAGTTCTTGACACACGTACAGCTCGATGGCGTCCCTCGTACTCGATCCAGCCGAGTGTCGAGGAGAGTTTCGTCGACCACGACGGCGTGGGACGATCTTGATGTTTCACCGTGCGAGGGCTTCGCTTAAGCTTCATGACAGGTATAACCGAGGTGGAATATGGTGGAGGGGGCACCGACACGGCTAAGGAACGATCTAAAGATCAACTTGTGTGTCCCAAGGTGCCCTCCTGCCCCAGATATAAAGGAGCAGGGGGAGGGGGCCATGGCCAAGAGGAGGCGCGCCAGGAGTCCTACTCCCTCAGGAGTAGGATTCCCCCAATCCTAGTTGGACTAGGATTCCTGAGGGGGAAAGAGAGAGGGGCGGCCCTTCTCCTAGTCCTAGTAGGACTAGGGAAGGGGGGCCCCACCCAGGGCTGGCCCTTCTCCTTTCCACTAAGGCCCATCGAGGCCCATTTACCTCCCTGAGGGTTCCAGTAACCTCCGGTACTCGGTAAATTCCGTTTTACCGGAACCATTCGAACTCCAAACATAGGCTTCCAATATATCAATCTTTATGTCTCGACCATTCCGAGACTCCTCGTCATGTCCGTGATCACATCCGGACTCGAACTTCTTCGGTACATCAAAATACATAAACTCATAATAACATCCATCGAAACCTTAAGCGTGCGGACCCTACGGTTCGAGAACAATGTAGACATGACCTAGAACTATTCACGGTCAATAACCAACAGCGGGACCTGGATGCCCATATTGGTTCCTACATATTCTACGAAGATCTTTATCGGTCGGACCGCATAACAACATACGTTGTTCCTTTGTCATCGGTATGTTACTTGCCCGAGATTCGATCGTCGGTATCCAATACCTAGTTCAATCTCGTTACGGCAAGTCTCTTTACTCGTTCCGTAATACATCATCTCACAACTAACTCACTAGTTGTAGTGCTTGCAAGGCTTCATGATGTGCATTACCGAGAGGGCCCAGATACCTCTCCAGACAATCGGAGTGACAAAACCTAATCTCAAATCGCCAACCCAACATCGCCTTTGGAGACACCTGTAGTACTCCTTTATAATCACCCGATTACGTTGTGACGTTTGGTAGCACCAAAGTGTTCCTCCGTAAACGGAGTTGCATAATCTCATAGTTATAGGAACATGTATATGTCATGGATAAAAGCAAGAGCAACATACTAAACGATCGTGTGCTAAGCTAAGGGAATGGGTCATGTCAATCGATCATTCTACTAATGATGTGACCTTGTTAATCAAATAACAACTCCTTGTTCATGGTCGAAACATAACCATCTTTGATTAACAAGCTAGTCTAGTAGAGGCATACTAGTGACATGTTGTTTTGTCTATGCATTCACACATGTATCATGTTTCCTGTTAATACAATTCTAGCATGAATGATAAACATTTATCATGAAATAAGGAAATAAATAATAACTTTATTATTGCCTCTAGGGCATATTTCCTTGAGCCTCCCACTTGCACTAGAGTCAATAATCTAGATTACATAGTAATGATTCTAACACCCATGGAGTCTTGGTGCTGATCATGTTTTGCTCGTGGAAGAGGCTTAGTCAACGGTTCTGCAACATTCAGATCCGTATGTATCTTGCAAATCTCTATGTCTCCGTCTGGACTAAGTCCCGGATGGAATTGAAGCGTCTCTTGATGTGCTTGGTCCTCTTGTGAAATCTGGATTCCTTTGCTAAGGCAATTGCTCCAAGATTGTCACGAAGATTTTCATTGGACCCGATGCACTAGGTATGACACCTAGATCGGATATGAACTCCTTCATCCGCACTCCTTCATTAGCTGCTTCCGAAGCTGCTATGTATTCCGCTTCACATGTAGATCCCGCCTGACGCTTTGTTTAGAACTGCACCAACCGACAGCTCCTCCGCTTAGTGTAAATCGATCCGGTCTGCGATTTAGAATCGTCCGGATCGGTGTCAAAGCTTGCATCAACGTAACTGCCATTTATGATGAGCTCTTTGTCACCTCCATATACGAAAACATATCCTTAGTCCTTTTCGTATTTCAGATGTTCTTGACCGCTGTCCAAAGATCCACTCTGGATTACTTTGGTACCTCCTGCTAGGCTTATAGCAAGGCACACATCAGTGCCGTACACAAGATTGCATACATGATAGAGCCTATGGCTGAAGCATAGGAACATCTTTCATTTTCTCTCTATCTTCTGCAGTGGTCGGGCATTGAGTCGACTCAACTTCACACCTTGTAACACAGGCAAGAACCCTTTCTTTGCTTGATCCATTTTGAACTTCTTCAAAACTTTGTCAAGGTATGTGCTTTGTGAAAGTCCAATTAAGCGCCTTGATCTATCTCTATAGATCTTGATGCCCAATATGTAAGCAGCTTCACCAAGGTCTTTCATTGAAAAACTCTTATTCAAGTATCCCTTTATGCTATCCAGAATTCTATATCATTTCCGATCAGCAATATGTCATCCACATATAAGATCGTAAATGCTACAGAGCTCCCACTCACTTTCTTGTAAATCTGAGGCTTCTCCAAAAGTCAGACAAACCCAAATGCTTTGATCACACTATCAAAGCGTTTATTCCAACTCCGAGATGCTTGCACCAGTCCATATATGGATCGCTGGAGCTTGCACACTTTGTTAGCTCCTTTGGATCGATAAAACCTTCGTTGCATCATATACAACTCTTCTTCCGTAAATCCATTCAGAATGCGTCTTTACATCCATTTGCCAAATTTCATAATCATAAAATGCGGCAATTGCTAACATGATTCGGACGGACTTAAGCATCGCTACGGGTGAGAAGGTCTCATCGTAGTCAATCCCTTGAACTTGTCGAAAACCTTTTGCGACAAGTCGAGCTTTATAGACGATAACATTACCGTCGATGTCGGTCTTCTTCTTGAAGATCCACTTGTTTTCTATTGCTTGCCTACCCTCGGGCAAGTCAACCAAAGTCCACACTTTGTTTTCATACATGGATCCCATCTCAGATTTCATGGCCTCAAGCCATTTTGCGAATCTGGGCTCACCATCGCTTCTTCATAGTTCGTGGGTTCATCATGATCTAGTAGCATGACTTCCGAATAGGATTACCGTACCACTCAGTGCGGATCTTACTCTGGTTGATCTACGAGGTTCTGCGATAACTTGATCGAAGTCTCATGATCAACATCATCAACTTCCTCACTACTTGGTGTAGGCGTCTCGAAACTGATTTCTGCGATTTAACTACTTTCAAGTAAGGGAGAAGGTACTATTACCTCATCAAGTTCCACTTTCCTCCCACTCACTTCTTTCGAGAGAAACTCCTTCTCTAGAAAGGATCCATTCTTAGCAACGAATGTTTTGCCTTCGGATCTGTGATAGAAGGTGTACCCAACTGTCTCCTTTGGGTATCCTATGAAGACACATTTCTCCGATTTGGGTTCGAGCTTATCAGGTTGAAGCTTTTTCACATAAGCATCGCATCCCCAAACTTTAAGAAACGACAACTTTGGTTTCTTGCCAAACCATAGTTCATAAGGTGTCGTCTCAACGGATTTCGACGGTGTTCTATTCAGTGTGAATCGGCCGCCTCTAGAGCATAACCCCAAAACGATAGCGGTAAATCTGTAAGAGACATCATAGATCGTACCATATCTAGTAAAGTACGACACGACGTTCGACACACCATTACGCTGTGGTGTTCCGGTGGCGTGAGTTGCGAAACTATTCCGCATTGTTTCAAATGTAGACCAAATTCAGAACTCAAATATTCACCTCCACGATCGATCGTAGAAACTTAATTTTCTTGTTATGATGATTTTCAACTTCACTCTGAAATTCTTTGAACTTTTCAAACGTTTCAGACTTATGTTTCATTAAGTAGATATACCCATATCCGCTTAAGTCATCTGTGAAGGTGAGAAAATAACGATATCCGCCACGAGCCTCAACATTCATCGGACCACATACATCTGTATGTATGATTTCCAACAAATCTATTGCTCTCTCCATAGTACCGAGAACGGTGTTCTAGTCATCTTGCCCATGAGGCACGGTTCAAAGTGCCAAGTGATTCATAATCAAGTGACTCCAAAAGTCCATCAAGATGGAGTTTCTTCATGCGCTTTACACCGATATGACCTAAACGGCGAAGGCCACAAATAAGTTGCACTATCATTATCAACTCTGCATCTTTTGGTTTCAACATTATGAATATGTGTATCACTACTATCGAGATTCATAAGAAATAGACCACTCCTCAAGGGTGCATGACCATAAAAGATATTACTCATATAAATAGAACAACCATTATTCTCTGATTTAAATGAATAACCGTCTCGCATCAAACAAGATCCAGATATAATGTTCATGCTCAACGCAGCACCAAATAACAATTATTTAGGTCTAAAACTAATCCGAAGGTAGATGTAGAGGTAGCGTGCCGACCGCGATCACATCGACTTTGGAACCATTTCCCACGCGATCGTCACCTCGTCCTTTGCGGTGTTCGCTAATCCGTAGTCCCTGCTTTGAGTTGCAAATATTAGCAATGAACCAGATCAAATACCAGTGCTCTGCGAGCTCTAGTAAGGTACACATCAATAACATGTATATCACATATACCTTTGTTCACCTTGCCATCCTTCTTATCCGCCAAATACTTGGGGCAGTTCCGCTTCAAAGACTATCGCTTGCGGTAGAAACACTCGGTTTCAGGTTTTAGGGCCGACTTGGGTTTCTTCTCTGAGCAACAACTTGCTTGCTGTTCTTCTTGAAGTTCCCCTTCTTCTTCCCTTTGCCTTTCTTCTTGAAACTAGTGGTCTTATTGACCATCAACACTTGATGCTCCTTCTTGATTTCTACCTCCGCTGCCTTTAGCATTGCGAAGAGCTCAGGTATAGTTTTCACTAACCCTTGCATATTATAGTTCATCACGAAGCTTTTGTAGCTTGGTGGCAGTGATTGAAGAATTCATCAATGACACAATCATCCGAAGATTAACTCCCAATTGTGTCAAGTGATTGTAGTACCCGGACATTACGAGTATATGCTCACTAATGTAACTATTCTCCTCCATCTTGCAGCTATAGAACTTATTGGAGACTTCATATCTCTCAATCCGGGCATTCTGTTGAATATCAACTTCAACTCTGGAACATCTCATATGCTCCATGACGCTCAAAACGCCGTTGAAGTCCCGGTTCTAAGCCGTAAAGCATGGCACATCGAACTATAGAGTAGTCATCAGCTTTGCTCGCGGACGTTCTAACGTCGTCGCCAGATCTGCATCGAACTGTCACCTAGCGGTGCATCCAGGCGTAACTCTTACGTGCAGCAATGAGGATAATCCTCAAATTACGGACCCAATCCGTAATTGCTACCATCATCTTTCAACTTTGCTTTCTCAAGGAACGCATTAAAATTCAACGGAACAACAAAGACGAGCCATCTATCTACAATCAAACATAAACAAGCAAGATACTATCAGGTACTAAGTTCATGATAAATTTAAGTTCAATTAATCATATTACTTAAGAACTCCCACTTAGAAAAACATCTCTCTAGTCATCTAAGTGATTACGTGATCCAAATCAACTAAACCATAACCGATCATCACGTGAAATGGAGTAGTTTTCAATGGTGAACATCTTATGTTGATCATATCTACTATATGATTCACGCCGACCTTTCGGTCTCCGTGTTCGAGGCCATATCTGCATATGCTAGGCTCGTCAAGTATAACCCGAGTATTCTGCGTGTGCAAAACTGGCTTGCACCCGTTGTAGATGGACGAGAGCTTATCACACCGATCATCACGTGGTGTCTGGGCACGACGAACTTTGGCAACGGTGCATACTCGGGGAGAACACTTCTTGATAATTTAGTGAGAGATCATCTTATAATGCTACCGTCAATCAAAGCAAGATAAGATGCATAAAAGGATAAACATCACATGCAAATCAATATAAGTGATATGATATGGTCATCATCATCTTGTGCTTCATGATCTCCATCTTGCAGCACCACCTTGATCACCATCGT
This sequence comes from Aegilops speltoides, assembly GCA_021437245.1. NCBI lineage: Eukaryota > Viridiplantae > Streptophyta > Magnoliopsida > Poales > Poaceae > Aegilops > Aegilops speltoides. The sequence continues at coordinate 429,414,510 of CM038143.1, read as the reverse complement.
CACCGGCGCGACACCTTGATCTCCATCGTAGCATCGTTGTCATCTCGCCAAGCTTATGCTACTACGACTATCGCTACCGCTTAGTGATAAAGTAAAGCATTACAGTATGATTGCATTGCATACAATAAAGCGACAACCATATGGCTCCTGCCATTGCCGATAACCGGTTACAAAACATGATCATCTCATACAATAAAATATAGCATCACGCCTTGACCATATCACATCACAACATGCCCCGCAAAAACAAGTTAGACGTCCTCTACTTTGTTGTTGCAAATTTTACGTGGCTGCTACGGGCTTTAGCAAGAACCAGTCTCACCTACGATCAAAACCACAACGATACTTCGTCAAATAGACTCGTTTTAACCTTCTCAAGGACCGGCGAGCTACACTTTTCAGTTCAACTAAAGTGAGAGAGACAGCACCCACCAGTCACCTTTAAGCAACGAGTGCTCGCAGCGGTGAAACCAGTCTCGCGTAAGCGTCTGGCGTAATGTCGGTCCAGGCCGCTTCATCTCACAATACCGCTGAACCAAAGTATGACATGCTGGTAGGTAGTATGACTTGTATCGCCCACAACTCACTTGTGTTCTACTCGTGCAAAACATCAAACCATAGAAAAAACCTAGGCTCGATACCACTGTTGGGGAACGTAGTAATTTCAAAAATTTCCTCGCACACGCAAGATCATGGTGATGCATAGCAACGAGAGGGAGAGTATTGTCTACGCCTCGTAGACCCGGCGAAGCGATCACAACGTAGAGGAAGTAGTCGACGTTCTCCTCGCGATCCGACCGATCCCGGCGCCGTTATCCGACGCCCCGAGTTCTTGACACACGTACAGCTCGATGACGCCCCTCGTACTCGATCCAGCCGAGTGTCGAGGAGAGTTTCACAAGACGACGGCGTGGTGGCGATCTTGATGTTTCACGGCGCAGGCTTCGCTTAAGCTTCATGACGGTATAACCGAGGTGGAATATGGTGGAGGGGGCACCGACACGGCTAAGGAACGATCTAAAGATCAACTTGTGTGTCCCAAGGTGCCCTCCCCCCTCGTATATAAAGGAGCAAGGGGAGGGGGGCGGCCAAGAGGAGGCGCTGGCCAGGAGTCCTACTCCTCTGGAGTAGGATTCCCCAATCCTAGTTGGACTAGGATTCGGAGGGGGAAAGAGAGAGAGGGGGGCCCTTCTCCTAGTCCTAGTAGGACTAGGGAAGGGGGGGCGCGCCACCGGGCTGGCCCTTCTCCTTTCCACTAAGGCCCATCGAGGCTCATTTACCTCCGAGGGTTCCGTAACCTCCGGTACTCGGTAAATTCCGTTTTACCGAACCATTCCAACTCCAAACATAGGCTTCCAATATATCAATCTTTATGTCTCGACCATTCCGAGACTCCTCGTCATGTCCGTGATCACATCCGGACTCGAACTTCTTGGTACATCAAAATACATAAACTCATAATAACCGCCATCGAAACCTTAAGCGTGCGGACCCTACGGTTCGAGAACAATGTAGACATGACCTAGAACTATTCACGGTCAATAACCAACAGCGGGACCTGGATGCCCATATTGGTTCCTACATATTCTACGAAGATCTTTATCGGTCGGACCGCATAACAACATACGTTGTTCCCTTTGTCATCGGTATGTTACTTGCCCGAGATTCGATCGTCGGTATCCAATACCTAGTTCAATCTCGTTACGGCAAGTCTCTTTACTCGTTCCGTAATACATCATCTCACAACTAACTCACTAGTTGTAGTGCTTGCAAGGCTTGATGATGTGCATTACCGAGAGGGCCCAGAGATACCTCTCCGACAATCGAGTGACAAAACCTAATCTCGAAATCGCCAACCCAACATCCGCCTTTGGAGACACCTGTAGTACTCCTTTATAATCACCCGATTCGTTGTGACGTTTGGTAGCACCAAAGTGTTCCTCCGTAAACGGAGTTGCATAATCTCATAGTTATAGGAACATGTATATGTCATGGATAAAAGCAGTAGCAACATACTAAACGATCGTGTGCTAAGCTAAGGAATGGGTCATGTCAATCGATCATTCTAATAATGATGTGACCTTGTTAATCAAATAACAACTCCTTGTTCATGGTCAGGAAACATAACCATCTTTGATTAACAAGCTAGTCTAGTAGAGGCATACTAGTGACATGTTGTTTTGTCTATGCATTCACACATGTATCATGTTTCCGGTTAATACAATTCTAGCATGAATGATAAACATTTATCATGAAATAAGGAAATAAATAATAACTTTATTATTGCCTCTAGGGCATATTTCCTTCAGAAGGTCCCCAAAATCAACACAAAGAGTGCTGAGGGGTAGTCTGCTCCGGCGAGCCCTAGGGTTTGTTCCGTTGAAGCAGACGCCCCCGACAAGTTTTGCTCCGGCAAGCTTGCCGGGGAACATCAAGCTCCAGCTGAGCCACAGATTCTTGCCGTGGAAGCAGATGTTCCCGCAGCAGCATTTGCGCCTTTAGTCCTTGTCGTCGAGCCACAAGCTCCGGCATGGGCGCAACAGATCGTCCGTTTCCTTCAAACAGGAGAACTTCCCGAAGAGCAAGAAGAAGCGGAGAGAGTAGCCCGGCAATCGAGTATGTACCAGTTTGTCGACGACATACTGTACAGAAGAAGATTCAACGGAGTGAAATTGAAGTGCATTCCCCGGGAAGACGAACATGAATTGTTGGCGGAGATACATGGAGGCATATGTGGTCACCACATTGGCGCAAGAGCGCTTGCCGGCAAAGCATTCTGGCAAGGTTTCTTTTGGCCCACAGCCCTCCAAGATGCAACTGCACAAGTAACCAAGTGTGAAGTGTGCCAGTTCCACTCCAAGCAGATACATCAACCAGCTCAAGCTCTCCAGACGATCCCTTTATCCTGGCCATTTTCGGTCTGGGGGATCGACATCCTTGGTCCCTTTCCCCAAGCTGTCGGGGGCTTTGAGTACTTGTACGTGGCAATCGACAAGTTCACAAAGTGGCCGGAAGTGGAAGCAGTGAGGAAGGTGACAGCACAGTCAGCAGTCAAGTTCTTTAGGTCGATTGTTTGCCATTTCGGAGTCCCTAACAGGATCATCACCGACAATGGCACACAATTCACGAGCCGCACCTTCATGCAGTACGCCCAAGATCTTGGTGACAAGATCTGCTTCGCTTCTGTTGCTCACCCGAGAAGCAACGGTCAAGCGGAGAGGGCAAATGCTAAAGTGCTGCGCGGGCTCAAGACCAGAACTTTCGACAGGCTGCACAAGTGAGGAAAAAAACTGGATCGAGGAGCTGCCGGTGGTTCTTTGGTCGATCAGGACAACACCAAATCGAGCCACTGGCCAGATACCTTTTGCTCTTGTCTATGGAGCAGAGGCAGTTCTCCCCACGGAACTCGTATACGGATCGGCTTGAGTGCTCGCTTATGATGAGCTTGAGCAAGAGCAGCTGCGGCAAGATGACGCGCTGCTCCTTGAGGAAGATCGTCTTCAGGCTGCTGTACGAGCTGCTCGATACCAGCAAGCTTTGCGCCGCTACCATAGCCGCAAAGTCAATGCCCTAAGTCTCAAGGAAGGCGACCTTGTTCTTCGGCGCGTTCAATCCGCCAAGAATTTCAACAAGTTGACGCCGAAGTGGGAAGGCCCTTATCGGGTGAAACGAGTCACTAGGCCCGGCGCTATCCGCCTTGAGACCGAAGATGGCTTTCCGGTGAGCAACTCCTGGAATATTGAGCATCTTCGTAAGTTTTACTCATAAGGCGCGGTTGTCGGAACCCGTTCCGGCAACCACCTTTTGTACAAGCCTTGCCGCCGTTGCATGTAACCCTTTGTACAAAGCCGGGCGCAGATCCCGTGCATAAATAAAGATCATGTGCTTCACACATCTTGTCAAATTTCATGCTTTTTTTCTTTTTCGCATGTATTATCTGACACTTTGTGCAGCACTTACCCCGGTAAGCAATAACGAGCCTTCAGGCTCCATATCTTTATTTTCTCTTCTTTCTTTTTCTCAAAAGGAAGGTTCCCTCGCCCACAAGTTCACCGGAGGGGAAGGAAAAGATAATGGTGTGGACCAGGCATCGTTCAAGAAAAGTATCGCCTTGCCGGGACCAAGCAACCGAAAAGCTAAGTTGCCAAAGTTTGAGCACAACTAGTTTTAAAATTTCTTAAGTTATCTTCCTTGAACGACCATGCTTTGTATGGAAAACCTGTGCGCGGAGGAACCAACTCGTGGCTAGTTGCGCCCTTACTTTGTTTTGAGTCCGCTCAACAACGTAAGTGTGCTTCGACTAGTTTCGACAAGGTTTCTTGCCGGAGGCAACACCGCCAGCAGGCTGCTGATGTTCCGCACTCAGCGCTCGCGGCAAGGGTGCCTGCCCCGGCAAGTTCCCTAAAAGCATAGGGTAAAAACATACAAGGGAGGGAATCAAGTAAAGGAAATAACATAGCAAGTACTACCCAGAATAAAGTTATATTACAATAATAACTTGCCGCGCTCTAATAGGTTGTTCCCGTAACATGTCTAGCAGCGGCAAGAAAAAGGAGAAAACACGCGGCCTAATCTACGCGATCGCCGTCGACCCTCCTGACTTCGTTCACCTTGTCCACAATGGGTGCGACAAGGGCTTTGAGCTCTGCAAGATCAGCACCCGCCGGCAGCTTTTTGAGAACGTTGGTGAGGTTGAGGTTTGGATTGCGGAAGAGCACCTTCACCAACACCTTCTCCAAGACTCTGGCACAGATTGCGCGCGACTCATCGGCCAGCTGCCTTGGGATCCTTTCCCGGAGTTGCTGGAGAGCCGTCGCCACGCCCTTGAAGAACAGAGTAAGCTTGGCGCTGGGCTGGAGGTTCTCGTCGGAGGAGTACCCGAAGCCCGCCAAGTCCAGTTGCGCCAGCTCCTCGTCGATGACTGCAGCAATGTTGACGAGGCCCTCCGTCCAGAGCTCCACCGTAGCCCTGAAGGTGTTTTGAGTCTCGGCGGCCCTCGTTAGCAGTTCCTCGTTGGCCTTGATCTCTTTCTTCAAGTCATCTTCTCGCTTCTTGGCGCCGTCCAGCGTCTCAATCAGCGTGACCAGCTTCAGCTCCAGATCAGCTTTCGAGTCCTTGGCGGCGTTCAGTTCCTTTGCCTTATCTGCAAGTTGAACTTGCAGATCGCCATGAGCGAGGGCGTCCTTCTCGCGCTCTCGCTGGAGCATGGCAAGCTCCTCATCTTTCCCTTTCAGATCTGCCTCCAGCTGCGTCTTCTTCACCTCCAATTCCTTCTTGGCAGCCTCGGCCGCTGCGGCAGCGTCCTTCGCTTCCTTGAGTGCCCCGCCAAGTGATTGCTCGCGTGCGGCGAGCTCCTCCTCGTGGCTGTCCAGATTAACTTTCCGCTGCGTCAGTTCACCTTCCCAGGTGGACAGCTCTTCAGCGGCAAGCCTCTGTTGCTCCTCAGCTTCTGCCTTCTCGAGGAGGAAGGCCTTCCGCACCTCGACAAGCTGCGCCCTCTCCTCCGCAATGGACCGGAGGGCCTCTTGGTTGCGACTCTGGAGCTCCTCCGCATGCTTCTCTATGTCAACTCCCGCCTGCGTGACAAGCGCTTCCCGGGACTCCAGCTTCGCTTGTCGGGCGCGGTAGAGCGACACCAACTTCCAGAGCAGGTGCTCCTCTTCAGACTCGCCGCTGCTGCTGCTTGGCGCGTCAACCACTGTCAGCCCAGCAGAGGCGAGCACTTCCCCGTCAAAAGCCTCTCCTTCAACCGGCGCCCTGGAGCTCGACGCCCAGGGAAGCCTGATGAAGACACCTTCGCCGGCCTTCAAGTAGGCGCCGGGCTGGGGCTCTTCGGAGCCCGGTGCAGCATCAGCGGCGGAGGGGTCAGCGGTCGGTGTAGCGCCTTGCGCTCCTGCGCCCTCGGGGTCGTCAGTGCGATCGCCGGACCCCTCGCCAGCTCCTGCGCCAGCAGCCTTGGCGGCCTCTTCGCCGGCGGGATCGTCAGCGCCAGCCTCTTCCTCGGTGGCGGCGGCATCGTCAGTGTTGCCGCGTGCATCCTCTTCGCCGGTGGCCTCAGTCTCCATCGGATCTGTGGAAGGGGGATCTGAGGACAGGAAGAGGAAGGAAAAGTCAAGCAAATATCCAAAAAGAAGATCAGAAGAAGAAGAACCCAAGGGAAAAATTCCGACAAGGAGGGTTACCTGTGTTGGGCTCTGCGGTCATGGGCTCCACCACCGAAGGATCGCTAGTACCGTCCCTTGCCGGGGACCTCTCCCTTGCAGGAGAGCGCTCCCTTGTTGAGGAATCGCCCCTTGGCGGCGTAGTCGAAGCAGATAGCACCTCAGGAGCGGCTTCTGGTTGTTCCTGATGGGCCCGTTCTGCTCCTACACAAGCAAATCAACAATCAAGATGTCAGCAAGGAAAGAGCACCCATGCGCGCCCCACAACAGGAAGTGAACGAATACTTACGCTGGGGGCTGCGCTGGGGGCTGCGTCGAGGAGAGGTTGCCGGGTCCGACAAGGTGGTCTCGGACGCGTCCTCTACTGTCACAGTAGGATCGTCCTCGATGACAACCACGGGGACCTTGGCCCTCTTCGCCGCTCTCTCGGCTAGAGTCCTGAAATGGAACGAGGTTCAGAGGGAAGCGGATCAGATACAAGACAAGAAACAACAAGAAACGAAGAAGTATAAGTACAACAGGAAGAAAGTCTTACTCCTCCTCCTCTTCTTCCTCCTCGTCGGAGCTGAGCGCGGAAAGGTCGAAGTCCGGTACCCTTTCTGCGCGACGAGGCGGAGGAGTAGGCTCCCTTGGACGCTTGGCGGGAGCTGCAGCAGGATCGGAAGTGGCGGCCCGAGAAGCCCCCGCCCCAGTTGCCGGTCCGACGTGAGATGCTCCCGTGGCAGCGGTGCTTGGCGCGGTGGAGCGTGTCCCACGTCGCAGCGGCTGTTGGCCCGTCTGCCGCCCTGCTGTGTCTCTGGTCCAGCGGAGGCGCCTCCTTGGTTGAGCTGGGGGCTGCACTGAGGGCCCCGCCTGCGGAAAGCTGCTTGAAGATGGCTGGCCACTTGTGCCCCCGGCAGGCTCGCTCGCCTTGGCTTCGGGCTCCTCCTCGCCAGCGACCTCCCCGCCAAGATCCTCTCGGTCGGCAAGGCTTGCCGCCTCGGCTGCCTCTGCCTCCTCCAAAGTAAACCCAAACTCGCCCGCGGCGGCGGCTGCCGCCGCCTCCTCCGCCCTGGTGGCGATGCGCCGCATCTCTTCATCGGTGGTGTCGCGGGTGAGGAGCCTCTGCTCATCGGCACGGATCGCTACCTCCACCAAGTTGTCGAAGGATTGCTGCACGACATCGTCGGAGGGCTCTTGCCAAGTTGGGATAATCCCGTGCGAGTCGCACTCCGGCATCATTGCGCGGATGCGATCGAGCTGAGAGTTGTTGCACAGTGGGACGACGCCCTGCGGCAGCCTGAACCACTCCGGATGGTTGGGGTCGTGCTTGAACAGCTCCTTGAGCATCCCATCCAACTCCAAGACAGTGAAATTAAAATTGAGGCCTAGGCGCAGCCTCATGATATCTGTCGGGCCCCCGAACAGCCAGGCGGGCCTCCCCCTCTCCTGCAGAGGGGCGATGCGGCGGCGAAGGAAGTCCGCGCCAACGGCCCCTACAGTGAGCCCGGCAAGCCTGAGCCGCAGAATCCGGGTGGTGGCGATCTTCAGTCTAGCATCGTCCGCCGCCAGGGCGCTCCAATCACCGCCGCGCACTACTCGGGCTTGACGCAGGTTGGTGAATGGCTGCGGATCCGCATCAACAATCCAACACCACTCCGCCCTCCACTCATCCCATTTGCTACGGAGTTCCCCCTCCAGATAGACCTCCTTCTTGCCGGTTCTCGAGATCCAGGCGATCCCGCCAGACAAGGGCTCTCCTTTCTCGACCCGAGGCATGAAATAGTGGCGGAAAAGGGCTACGTTGGGGTGGATTCCGACAAAGTTCTCGCAAAGATGCGCGAAAACCGCCATGGTCAGAACGGCGTTGGGGGTGAAATCAAGGAGATGGAGCCCGTATGTGTTCATGATGTCGCAGAAGAAATCGGAAAAGGGCGGGCAGAGCCCACAATAGAAGAACAATGGGAAGAAGTAGTATCCTTTTGGACACCGCTTCGAAGTAGAAGCTTCGGCGGAGAGTACCTGCGTGCGCGGATGCGCCCGCGTCTCCGTCGACCAGAAGAGATAGAACCACTCCATGGCGCCTTGCGGTGAGCTCGGGGAAGTGCTCGCTCCTTGCGCAGCGCCTCAAGCCGCAGCGCCTCGGCCGACTTCGCGCCCTTCCCGGTCTTCGGAGCCATGGCGGAGGCGGTGGGGAAGAGCGAGGGCGTTGGCAGCGACGGCCGCGACGGGAGCGGAGCGCTGCTCTCTTTCGGCTTGGGAAGCGGAGGGGAGCGGCGGAGCTTTCTGAGGAAGAAACCGCAAGTGGTGAAGGTGGGGGAACGGCCTCTGTTTCCCCGCCTTATAAATAGGAGAGGTGAACGTTACGCCTTTTTCGATTAAAGAATCACCCACGATCTCTCGCACGACGCCGCATTCGACGCGTGCCGTTACGGGAGGGCGCGGTGGATACGGAGTTAGATTTGGTGTGGACCCAGGCCGCGTGTGCCCGTGCCCTGTTTTGGGCCTGGCCCAACAGCGCTCGGCACCGTGTGTGGCCCAGGCCCGGGGGCTCCTGTCGGTGTACTAAAGTAGGGGTACCTTAGTATCCCGAACTTGTGCACGGGCAGTCGCAGCGTCCCACAGCAAGGCTTGCCGGGTGCCCGCCAAGATCCTCCGTAGTTCCTATTAATGCCATTCAAGAACAAAGTGTTTTAACTAAGAAGACAAGGCCCCGGCAAGAGGAGCTTGCCGGGAGGGCCAACCAAGGCACGTCCGAGAACTTACCGCGACGCGCCGCGCGTCCCGGCAAGGCCCGGCGGGCGACAAGCTTTCGGGTGCGACAAGACAACTACCGCGGCGAGGTGCTTGCCGTGGCGAAGCCACCACTCTGTGCCCACGCTCCAGCGCATCCGTCAACGTGTCACCACAGGATCGTTCCAGGCGCACGTGGCGGGGAGCTGTGCAGCCAAGCGGTGCGAGGTGGCAAGTGAAGATGATGAGAAGGCCATCGTGGCAAGCGGTGGCGCCCCTAACGGTCGCTTTTCTGCACTGTTTGGGCGATGCGGACGGGCATTAAATGCTCTTGTCCCCTGCCGTCAGAGTTAGGTAGGGTGCACTGTAGATAGCAGTTGTACCAACCACCCTTTTTACATTTGTACCCTTGACTGCGTTGCCACCTGTCGGTGACCCCTTGTTCCTATAAAAGGAGGCCCATGCGCAACGTAGAGGAGGTTTGACTCATTCGAAACTACAGAACGCTCACGCTCTTGAGCAAGAACACAATATAACCACAAAGCAGCAGTAGGAGTATTATCTCTCCGGAGAGCTCCGAAGCTGGGTAAAAATCCCTCGCGTGCTTCGCCTCGATCTGCTCTTCGTGCGCCCTCCGCTCCCTGCCGGACCGAGAAGGGGCCCCTGCCCCATAGGTGTTCGTTTCCCACGACACCCGAGCCCTTTACTTATGCACTTTACTTTGTGATAGACATATTGTTTCTTGTCATATATCTTGCTATCACTTAGTTTCTTATCTTGCTTAGCATAAGTTGTTGGTGCATATAGGTGAGCCTAGTTGTTGTAGGTTTTGTGCTTGACAAATTAACTATTAGGTTTATTCCGCATTTGTTCAAGCCTCTACCGTAATTATTATAAAACGCCTATTCACCCCCACTCTAGGCGACATCCACGATCTTTCACGACTCATAAGCACATACTCACATAAAAAGGAGCTATAGTAAAACGTAAAAGAAGAAATAGCGGGCGCAAGGGGATTCAATCCCAGGTCGTTCTAGTACTGCCTCGTGCAGCTAGCCACCGCTGTAAGGGCATATTTATCCCCAAGATGTTTTGGTGATTGATGACAATGCTTTTGCGGACTAATCGTGTGCGTTGAGTTCTTTCAGAGTTTCATCCTTTGGCACGAGACGATTACCTCCCCTCGGTGTTTTATTCAAGACGGTGTAGCTCCTTCGTTTCTGAAAGATCGAGGATGTCGCCTAGAGGGGGGTGAATAGGATTTTAAAATAATTACGGTTTAGGCTTGAACAAATGCAGCATAAACCTAACGGTTAATTTGTCAAGCACAAAACCTAAAACAACTAGGCTCACCTATGTGCACCAGCAATTATGCTAAGCAAGATAAGCAACTATGTGATAGAAAGATATATGACAAAGAACAATATGGCTATCACAAAGTAAAGTGCATAAGTAAAGGGCTCGGGTAAGAGATAACCGAGGCACGCGGAGACGACGATGTATCCCGAAGTTTACACCCTTGCGGATGCTAATCTCCGTTTGGAGCGGTGTGGAGGCACAATGCTCCCCAAGAAGCCACTAGGGCCACCGTAATCTCCTCACGCCCTCGCACAATGCAAGATGCCGTAATTCCACTAAGGGACCCTTGAGGGCGGTCACCGAACCCGTAAAAATGGCAACCCTTGGGGGCGGTCACCGAACCCGTACACTTTGGCAACCCTTGGGGGCGGTCACCGGAACCCGTCAAAATGCTCGGGGCGATCTCCACAACCTAATTGGAGACTCCGACGCTTGCCCGGAGCTTTACACCACAATGATTGAGCTCCGAACACCACCAACCGTCTAGGGCGCCCAAGCGCCCAAGATGAACAAGCTCAAGGGCAGCAAGCACCCAAGAGTAATAAGCTTCTCAAACTTCACTTCCATGTATCACCGTGGAGAACTCAAATCGATGCACCAAATGCAATGGCAAGGGCACACGGAGTGCCCAAGTCCTTCTCTCCCAAATCCCACCAAAGCAACTAATGCTAGGGAGAAAAATGAGAGGAAGAACGAAAGAAGAACACGAAGAACTCCAAGATCTAGATCCAAGGGTTCCCCTCACAAAGAGGAGAAAGTGATTTGTGGAAATGTGGATCTAGATCTCCTCTCTCTTTCCCCTCAAAAACTAGCAAGAATCCATGGAGGGATTGAGAGTTAGCAAGCTCGAAGAAGGTCAACAATGGGGGAATAACACGAGCTCAAAGGATAAGGTTCAATGGGGAAGAAGATCCCCTTTTATAGGTGGGGAAAAATCCAACCATTATGCTCACAGCCCGCACCGAGCGGTAGTACCGCTTGACATCACGGTACTACCGCTAGGGGTAGCGGTACTACTGCTTGTGAGCGGTACTAAAAAATTACATCCGTGCCTACCACCGCTGGACTTGTGACGAGTTTTTGGTCCCGAGCGGAAGTAGGCACGGAACTACGGAAGTAGCCGTGGTAGTACTGCTCCAAGCGGTAGTACCGCTCCTAAGAGCGGTAGTACCGCTCCCAAGGGCGGTAGTAAAAAATTACTTCCGCTCCTACCCGCGGTAGTACCGCTGCAGCCTTTTCAGAACACCAAAACTACCACAACTTCTGCATTCGGACTCCGAATTCGACGAAACCAAGTTTGTTGGAAAGCTAGCGACAAGGGCTAACACAATCCAAAAACCAATAATAAGCAAATGATAAAAGGCCCAAAAGAAAATGGTGAGAACCCTTCCTCGGATAAGACCGGTAAAACCTCCAACACCGAAAACATCATAGAAGACGCATGCAAACTCCGTTTTCGATGAACTCAAGCTTGTCATCAAGATGACCATAAGCTCTAAGACTCACAAAGAGAACCAAACAAGAACCAAGAAACATGATGCATGGATGCAATGGTTTGAGCTCTCGACGAACGATACGATCAAGCTACTCACTTGAGAGCCCCCCTTGATAGTACGGCTATCGATCGTATAACCCGGTCTCCCAACTACCACCATGAGACCGGTAAAATAGAAAACCTATCAAGGGCAAAACTTTGCCTTGCACATGATCCACTTGAGCTGGATGATGACGATCTTGTCCTCCGCAAGATGGACCACCTTTCTTGATTGTGTTGGGTCGATGGGGACTAGATGATTGCTCCCCCATACTCCACTATGGGTGAGCCACTCTTCGGCACATCTTCACAAGTCCATTGACACCACAATGGATGGCAAGCTTCAAGCACTTGATCTCTTCGTGACGCTATACTTGAACTTGCACATGACAATCTTGATGACAATCACTACTTGATGTCATCCTTTCCATGGGTTGTATGATATCTTCCTCTTGACGCAAGCCCATGGACATGTACCTAACCCCACATAGAACTCTCACATAGACCATGGGTTAGTACACAAAGTGCAATGGACAATGCTTACCATACCATGGGATCACTTGATCCCTCTCGGTACATCTTTTACGCTTTGTGAGTTGATCAACTTGATTCACTCTTGACTTAGTCTTGATCAACCTTGAATCTTTCCAACTCTCTTAGTTTGGATGATGTCTTGAAGGTAAACATGAATGATCACACAATCTTCTTCTTCAAGACATGCTTGCAATAAGCTCAACACTCACATGACCAATCTTTGGATAATTCCTTAAAAGCACCTTGGTCAACACATAAACTCCTTGAAACCAACACATGGACTTCAAGAAAAGCCTATGGACAAAACCTTCAAATATAACTCAAGGCAACCATTAGTCCATAGAGATTGTCATCAATTATCAAAACCAAACATGGGGGCACCGCATATTCTTTCAATCTCCCCCATTTTGGTAATTGATGACAATCACTTTCAAGGGAGTTTATATAAGGAATTATGCATCACCATGCAATGCAACAACCAATGATGCATGAGTAAGAGATGCAAATGCTTAGGAACAAAACCAAAGCAAGAGGAGAGAATTCTCTAAACTTCTCCACAAAACTCTCTGAAACTTCTCCCCCATTGGCATCGATTGCCAAAATTGACGAAAAGCTTAGAAGGCCAAAAATAAATTGTGATCCTCCAAAAGTTGTGTATCTCTCAAAAAGAGAGTGGAATTCAATACACATATCCAATGGTAAATACTTGGAGGAAGACAAACTATATTGAGTCCCAAAGATTGCAAAAGAAAGATATGCCACAAAGACATAACAAAGAGAGAAACAAGCAATCGAGCAATCAAAAAATACCAATTGAAGCAAGCAATCAAATGATATCAACTGAACCAACTAGACCAAAGATCCTACGAGCCACATGAAAAAGATATTATGATATGAGCAGAGGATTGTTCTAAAGAAACTAGAGAAGCTCCCCATGATTTGTGCACATCAAGAATTTTTTGTATTTGGATACAAAGTGCACAAAATAGGATCATAGCTCCCCCAAAGTCAATAGAAACTAACAACAAGTGCAAGAGAGCATATAGGAAACTAAGCCTAGCGCTTGCAACAAGCACATGGTTGAGCAATATTGTAAAAGAGGCAACTTAAGAATAGGCTCAACCAAAATGATGTGTGTGAGTCATGACAAAGCACATGAGAAGACTAATATACGGATGAGCATAAGCATCAACATAGTCTCGAATGAATGAGATACACGGTGCAAAGCCTTTCATTCTCACACACAACTAGCAAATGGGTTCACAAGCTTACGAATAAGAAAATAGAGAACCTATGCTTGTGACAACCCATGGTGAAGATAGACGAAGAGAGGCTCATCAAGACGAGGGGTACCAATTAAGATGGCAAAAGCCTCGTAAAGATAAGCAAGAGGAAAATAATCTTCACCACACAAGAGTGCATCAAGATGCAACGATAGAGGACACGCACTCAAGGCAAAAGCTTTCACAGAGCCACCAAAGAAATAACATAAGAAAGACAAGGTGGACGTGAAAGAAAGGATATCAACTAGAGATGTAGTTTCTCTCAAGTGTATAAGGTTCTAGGTAGACAAAATCATGATGATATATATCTACAAAGAGGGATGTACACCCGAAATAGTTACAACATGAAGGAACAAGATATCCACAAGGAAGTCATAAATATACCAATAAGATATTTGCTTGAAAGCATAGCACATGGCTAGATATGATCTTATTGTATATAAATGAATTCCTACCGCATGAATATCAAAGACATCACAACTAGCAACATGAGATCATCGTTGAGATGCTTTGAGAAAGGAAACAACTATCACAAGAAAGAATGAAATACATGCCATGATACAACCTACACAAGGTTGATGCAAGTAATGTGTGCATGTAGTAGATAATGATACTTATTACCGAGATACCATTGGAAGGATGTAGTAGATACCAATTGAAGGTAGATAGTAGTTCATTGATCATCCTAGCTTGACTCCAATATGCACATGGTGACAACACCTTCCTTGTGAGTGAGCCGAGCATCCAATGCATCTCCAAATGTTCCTATAAGAACAACACAAACTAAACGGTACCCAAACTCATCGGGACCAAATAGTTAGAAACACCAATACATAGGAAAAACTCCACATAAATATGTGCATATAGATATGAAAATGAATATCATGCACATCTCATCCAAATTGAGACTAGGTGGAGTTTCTCCCATATATTGAGTCAAAGAAAGAAAGCATGCCAAATAAAATACATGAAGAAAACATGCATGCTCAAGACTTCAAAACCCGAAACCAAAAGACAAAGAAATGGCAAGTGAAAAGGATACCAAATGAATAAAACATCACTTGGAGGATATCCATTGATACACTCAAAAAAAGATATCAAACTCCCAAAAGAGAGGATGGTTCCAAACAAACCAAGCTCTCTACAAAGTTTCATGATGGCACAAAGTACCAAAATGAAAACGGCTTGCCTTCCACCAACACACACTTGATAAGGATCGCAAGAAGAGTGTTCTAAAGAAAATAGGATAGCTCCCCCACGAGTTGTGCATTATATAGGATTTGCATTTGAATACAAAATGCACAAGGTGGGATCACCACTTTCACTATATCTAGAAAGCACTAGACAAGAACGAGAAACAAACAAGGTCCACAAGTGGTAGGGAAGACAACGGGAGTTGACACAAACCTTGGCAAGAGAAAAGGAAAATAAAAAATAAAAGCCAATGTAAAGATGATCAATAAATTCTACCACACATAAGTGAGTACCAATTGTCAAAAGACAAGAAGTATTTGGAAATAATTCCCAGTGGTAGATAGCAAGGATATCCGACATCATCTTCACACCAAACACAAGCAAATTGCAACTTGTAGAGCTATCATGCCACCTAGGAACAAGATAATTTACAATATCAATTCTAGGTGACAATATCTCAAATGTACACATTTTCTAGTCTAGTAATACACACATAGCATATTACTCCCCATAATGTGATACCAATTAAGGATAGACAAGAGGCAATTAAAAGGATCCAACAAGAGATAATTAATGGTCAATTTAGAATTTGAATTTCTCATGAGAGATGTACCACCTAGAGACTAGATAATCTTGAAATATCAATACTAGATGGTATTACTCATGTACACACATTTATAGGATTGTGAGGTGCACAAAGCACATCACTCCCCCATAATGGGATATTCCATTAATCTCTCACAAGAGCCAACTAAGAAATAAACAAGATGCAAAAAGGCTCAACACACAACACACATGTACATGATGTGCAAACCAACATACACATACTTGATTTCTCAAGATAAGCAATTTGGAAGCACAACATATACAAGCACATGCAAGATACAAAACCACAATATGCTAAGGGACAAGTAACTTTTAATGTAAGCAATTTAAGCACGAGTTACTGCAAGGAGGAACATTGGATATATGATAGAAAGACCGAATGACTTGGCTTGACACAATATGAATGATGAGGACCCCTTAAATTTTCATAATGTAGCCAAGTCTCCAATGACCTCCATCAACACCTATTGATCAAGTTTGAGCTAGTTGGTCCCAACCAAGTTGGGTCCTAAGAGGTTAGTCACAATAGGCTTGGCAACCCACATGGTTCTTTTCTTGACACCACTTTGAGTACCAACAAACTTGGCAAACACATTGCCGACCTTATCCTTCCCAAGAGAATAGATATCATCAATAGTAATTGGGTTCGATAAGTTACCACTAGTGCATGAAGAAGCGACGTGGCCTTTCTCACGACATAAGTAGCAATGTCTGCTCTTCACTTTCTTCTCACTTGATTTCTCAACAAGAGAAGCATTAACTTGAGTCTTCTTGGGAAGAGGCCTTTCTTCAACTTGAGGTTGAGCATGAGATTGAACTTGTGCCCTCTTCCCTTGTTGCTTGACACTAATGGCCTTCTTCTTCAATGGGCAAGATCTAACATGATGCCCTTCTACTTTGCACTTGAAGCAAACAATCTTGGCCGAATTCTTGACATGTTCTTGGCCCTTCCTTTTGTTCATCTTGGACTTATTCTTCTTATTGGAGTTGAATCCAAGTCCACCTTTGTCATTGGGGGATTTTTGCACACTCAAGATATTGTTGAGTGTGGATTTACCTTGATGACTCTTTTCCAAGTCTTTCTTCAAAGAAGTGACTTGGGCCTTGAGCTCTTTGATTTCCTCTACATGGTTAGTCTCAACACAAGTACTAGAGGAAGTATAAGCTTCATAGTTAGAGCAACAAGGCAAGGAAAGCAATTCATCACAAGATGTACCAACATTGTGAGTAGATGAATTACATGGACTAGCACATGGCAATATACTATTTTCACTAGAAGTAGTGCTAGTATCCACATGAGGCTCACTAGATGTTACCTTAGCAATCATGGCCTCATGAGATATCTTTAGCACACTATGGGATACTAGAAGATCATCATGAGAGCTTGAGAGCTTTTCATGACTTTCTTCCAATTTCCCATAATTGCTAGATAGCACCTCAAGTTGAGCCCGTAGCTCAACATTCTCCTTCAAAATGGATGCTTCACAAGTAATAGAGTTAGTAGCACAAGCATCATCATTAACAACAAGAGGAGAAGGCAACTTGGCAAGCTCTTTTAAATAAGAAGCTTCAAGTTGAGCATGAGACTCGGTGAGTTTGATGAGCTCACCCTTGATGACCCTTGAGCCATTTTCGAGGTGCTCAAAATCCTCAGGGAGTCTAGCATGAGTAACTTCAAGCTAGAATTTTTAGTTTTTAAATCATTGGCCACCTCAAGAGCTCTATCATGAGATTCCCTCACTCTAGATAATTCTAGAGCAAAAGTCTCCTCAAGAGATTCGGAGGTGGTTTGTTCATGTTCAAGAGCTTGAGATAGCTCCATGATCTCATTTATGTAATCACGCCCATGAGCTTCCATTTTCTCAATGGTGGCCTCATGCTCCTCTAGATGAGATTCCAACTCCTCAATGTATTTCTTGCCATCAATGGCAATGGACATTATTTCCATGAAGTTGGAACGAGCAATTTTATTTTTATGAAGAGCTTTAAAAATCATTTCCCCCTTAGTTTTTAAGGAGGAAACATTATCATTCTCTTCATCATTATCCTCATCATCATTAGCATCAACATCATCATCAAGAGACATATTGGGGTACAAAGTAGGAGGTACCTTTGACGCCTTATCCATAAGGCAAAAAGCAATAGATGATGATGTAGGATCCGTTGAAGCACCATTCAAGACCACATCTTGTTCCATGGAGTGTTGGGTTTCCTCTACATTGTTAGCACAACAACTCAAGGAAATACATGCATTTTTATCATGGCAACAAGATATAGCAAGCATATCATCATGAGTTTTAGTCAAGCAATTTCTACATGATATGCAAGGACTATCAACACAAGCATGTGAAACATTTGGAGTGCTCGAAGTGCTAAAGTCCAAAGATGAAGCATTGCAATAAGAAAGTGACGAAGGATTATCAACAATAAGCCCACTATCATCATTGCAATGATGAACACTACTCACCATAGCATTACGTTGTGGCAATCCACATGTAGGTGAAGTAGAAGAAGTTGACAAGGCAACACGGCCGGAGGTGGAGGGAGAACAATCATCCATAGAAATCTTGGACACACCATATTTAACTTGAAGCTTTGTCCACAACTCATGAGCATCCCGGAACGACATGAGTTGAAATATAACTACATTGCTCAAAGCATCAAAAAGCACATTAGAAGCTTGAGCATTGAGATAAGAGTTTTTCTCATCCTCTAAAGATAATCTTTGGGGATCCTTTGGAGGAGAAAAACCCATATCTACAATTCGCTCTAAATTTGGGTCCATGACCCTAAAGAGATTAAGCATGCGAATTACCCAAACATCAAAATTTGTGCCATCCAAACTATGAGTGTCATAGAATCCTAAACCCCTAGTCGACATCTTTACTCTCTAGGCGGTTAAGCCCAACAAAGAGAGACGAGGCTCTGATACCAATTGAAAGATCGAGGATGTCGCCTAGAGGGGGGGGGGTGAATAGGCGCTTTAAAATAATTATGGTTTAGGCTTGAACAAATGTGGAATAAACCTAACGGTTAATTTGTCAAGCACAAAACCTAAAACAAGTAGGCTTACCTATGTGCAGCAACAACTTATGCTAAGCAAGATAAGCAACTATGTGATAGCAAGATATATGACAAAGAACAATATGGCTATCACAAAGTAAAGTGCATAAGTAAAGGGCTCGGGTAAGAGATAACCGAGGCGCGCGTAGACGACGATGTATCCCGAAGTTCACACCCTTGCAGATGCTAATCTCCGTTTGGAGCGGTGTGGAGGCACAATGCTCCCCAAGAAGCCACTAGGGCCACCGTAATCTCCTCACGCCCTCGACAATGCAAGATGTCGTGATTCCACTAAGGGACCCTTGAGGGCGGTCACCGAACCCGCACAAATGGCAACCCTTGGGGCGGTCACCAACCCGTACACTTTGGCAACCCTTGGGGCGGTCACTGGAACCCGTCAAAATGCTCGGGCGATCTCCACAACCTAATTGGAGACCCGACGCTGCCGGAGCTTTACACCACAATGATTGAGCTCCAAACACCACTAACTGCCTAGGGCGCCAAGCACCCAAGAGGAACAAGCTCAAGGGCACCAAGCACCCAAGAGTAATAAGCTTCTCAAACTTCACTTCCATGTATCACCGTGGAGAACTCAAACCGATGCACCAAATGCAATGGCAAGGGCACACGGAGTGCCCAAGTCCTTCTTTCCCAAATCCCACCAAATCAACTAATGCTAGGGAGGAAACTGAGAGGAAGAACGAAAGAAGAACACGAAGAACTCCAAGATCTAGATCCAAGGGTTCCCCTCACAAAGAGGAGAAAGTGA
Source organism: Aegilops speltoides (assembly GCA_021437245.1). Classification (NCBI taxonomy): domain Eukaryota; kingdom Viridiplantae; phylum Streptophyta; class Magnoliopsida; order Poales; family Poaceae; genus Aegilops; species Aegilops speltoides. Next base: position 429,395,295 of record CM038143.1, on the reverse strand, counting down.
TTGGTGGAAATGTGGATCGAGAACTCCTCTCTCTTTTCCCTCAAAACTAGCAAGAATCCATGGAGGGATTGAGAGTTAGCAAGCTCGAAGAAGGTCAACAATGGGGGAAGAACACGAGCTCAAAGGATAAGGTTCAATGGGGAAGAAGACCCCCTTTTATAGGTGGGGAAAAATCCAACCGTTATGCTCACAGCCCGCACCGAGCGGTAGTACTGCTTGACATCACGGTACTACCGCTAGGGGTAGCGGTACTACTGCTAAGGGTAGCGGTACTACTGCTTGCAAGCGGTACTAAAAAATTACATCCGTGCCTACCACCGCTGGACTTGCGACAAGTTTTTGGTCCCGAGCGGAAGTAGCCACGGTAGTACTGCTCCAAGCGGTAGTACCGCTCCTAAGAGCGGTAGTACCGCTCCTAAGAGCGGTAGTACCGCTCCCAAGGGCGGTAGTAAAAAATTACTTCCGCTCCTAACCGCGGTAGTACCGCTGCAGCCTTTTCAGAACACCAAAACTACCACAACTTCTGCATTCGGACTCTGAATTCGACGAAACCAAGTTTGTTGGAAAGCTAGCGACAAGGGCTAACACAATCTTGATAGAAAAACCAATAATAATCAAATGAGAAAAGGCCCAAAAGAAAATGGTGAGAACCCTTCCTCGGATAAGACCGGTAAAACCTCCAACACCGAAAACATCATAGAAGACGCATGCAAACTCCGTTTTCGGTGAACTCTAGCTTGTCATCAAGATGACCATAAGCTCTATGACTCACAAAGAGAACCAAACAAGAACCAAGAAACATGATGCAAGGATGCAATGGTTTGAGCTCTCAACGAATGATACGATCAAGCTACTCACTTGAGAGCCCCCCTTGATAGTACGGCTATCGATCGTATAACCCGGTCTCCCAACTACCACCATGAGACCGGTAAAATAGAAAACCTATCAAGGGAAAACATTTGCCTTGCACATGATCCACTTGAGCTAGATGATGACGATCTTGTCCTCCGCAAGATGGACCACCTTTCTTGATTGCATTGGGTCGATGGAGACTAGATGAATTGCTCCCCCATACTCCACTATGGGTGAGCCACTCTTCGGCACATCTTCACAAGTCCATTGACACCACAATGGATGGCAAGCTTCAAGCACTTGATCTCTTCATGATGCTACACTTGAACTTGCACATGACAATCTTGATGACGATCACTACTTGATGTCATCCTTTCCATGGGTTGTATGATATCTTCCTCTTGACGCAAGCCCATGGACATGTACCTAACCCCACATAGAACTCTCACATAGACCATGGGTTAGTACACAAAGTGCAATGGACAATGCTTACCATACCATGGGATCACTTGATCCCTCTCGGTACATCTTTTACGCTTTGTGAGTTGATCAACTTGATTCACTCTTGACTTAGTCTTGATCAACCTTGAATCTTTCCAACTCTCTTAGTTTGTATGATGTCTTGAAGGTAAACATGAATGATCACACAATCTTCTTCTTCAAGACATGCTTGCAATAAGCTCAACACTCGCATGACCAACCTTTGGATAATTCCTTAATAGCACCTTGGTCAATACATAAACTCCTTGAAACCAACACATGGACTTCAAGAAAAGCCTATGGACAAAACCTTAAAATATAACTCAAGGCAACCATTAGTCCATAGAGATTGTCATCAATTATCAAAACCAAACATGGGGGCACCACATGTTCTTTCAGTTTCTCTGTTGGTGGACTAGTTTCGTAGGAGTCACCGTACTATCAAGAGGGGATCCGCTTTGTTAAGGCTAGGGTGGAATCAACACGTACACATCCTTATCACACCCGATGTTTCTTTCCGCTTCATTGGAGCTACCTTTCCTATCTGTGCCTGCCCTGCCCTGTCCCAGCGGTAGTACCGCGGTCCTCAGCGGTAGTACCGCCGAAGCACGTCAAGCGGTAGTACCGCTCCCCGAGCGGTAGTACTGTTGGGGAACGTTGCAGAAAATTAATAAATTTCCTATGGTTTCACCAAGATCCATCTATGAGTTCATCTAAGAAACGAGTCATGGGAGAGAGATTGCATCTACATACCACTTGTAGATCGCGTGCGGAAGCGTTCAAGAGAACGGTGATGATGGAGTCGTACTCGCCGTGATTCAAATCACCGATGACCAAGTGCCGAACGGACAGCACCTCCGCGTTTAACTCACGTACGGAGCGAATGCCGTCTCCACCTTCTTGATCCATCAAGGGGGAAGGAGAGGTTGATGATGATCCAGCAGCACGACGGCGTGGTGATGGATGCAGCAGAACTCCGGTAGGGCTTCACCAAGCTGCTGCGGGAGGAGGACGAGGTGTAGCAGGGGGAGGGAGGCGCCAAGACACAGGGTGCGGCTGCCCTCCCCCTTGCCCTCCTTTATATAGGCCCCCAGGGGGGCGCCGGCCCTGGGAGATGCAATCTCCCAAGGGGGGCGGCAGCCAGGGGGGTGGAGTGCCCCCCAAGGCAAGTGGGCCCCCCCACCCTAGGGTTTCAACCCTAGGCGCAGGGGGATGGGCCAAGGGGGGTGCACCAGCCCACTATGGGCTGGTCCCCCTTCCCACTTCAGCCCTTGGGGCCCTCCGGGATGGGTGGCCCCACCCGGTGGACCCCCGGGACACTTCCGGTGGTCCCGGTACAATACCGGGTGACCCCGAAACTTTCCCGATGGCCGAAACAGCACTTCCTATATATAATTCTTTACCTCCGGACCATTCCGAAACTCCTCGTGACGTCCGAGATCTCATCCGGGACTCCGAAAAACATTCGGTTTGCTGCATACTCATATTCATACAACCCTAGCGTCACCGAACCTTAAGTGTGTAGACCCTACGGGTTCGGGAGACACGTGAGACATGACCGAGACAACTCTCGAGCAATAACCAACAGCGGATCTGGATACCCATGTTGGCTCCTACATGCTCCTCGATGATCTCATTGATGAACCATGATGTCGAGGATTCAAACAACCCGCTTTCAATTCCCTTTGTCAATCGGTGCGTTACTTTGCCCGAGACTCGATCGTCGGTATCCCAATACCTCGCTCAGTCTCGTTACGCAAGTCACTTCATCGTCGTCGTAATGATGATCCCGTGACCAAATACTTGGTCACTTTGAGCTCATTATGATGATGCATTACCGAGTGGGCCCAGAGATACCTCTCCGTCATACGGAGTGACAAATCCCATCTCGATCCGTGTCAACCCAATGACACTTTCGGAGATACCAGTAGTGCACCTTTATAGTCACCCGATTACGTTGTGATGTTTGGTACACCCAAAGCACTCCTACGGTATCCGGAGTTACACGATCTCATGGTCTAAGGAAAAGATACTTGACATTGGAAAAGCTCTAGCAAACGAACTACACGATCTTGTGCTATGCTTAGGATTGTCTTGTCCATCACATCATTCTCCTAATGATGTGATCCCGTTATCAACGACATCCAATGTCCATAGCCAGAAACCATGACTATCTGTTGATCAACGAGCTAGTCAACTAGAGGCTTACTAGGGACATATTATGGTCTATGTATTCACACGTGTATTACGATTTCCGGATAATACAGTTATAGCATGAATAAAGACAATTATCATGAACAAGGAAATATAATAATAACCCTTTTATTATTGCCTCTAGGGCATATTTCCAACAGTCTCCCACTTGCACTAGAGTCAATAATCTAGTTACATTGTGATGAATCGCACACCCGTAGAGTTCTGGTGTTGATCATGTTTTGCTCGCGAGAGATGTTTAGTCAACGAATCTGTGACATTCAGATCCGTATGTACTTTGCAAATATCTATGTCTCCATCTTGAAAATTTTCACGGATGGAGTTGAAACGACGCTTGATGTGCGTGGCCTTCTTGTGAAACCTGGGCTCCTTGGCAAGGGCAATATCTCCAGTGTTGTCACAGAAGAGTTTGATCGGCCCCGACGCATTGGGTATGACTCCTAGGTCGGTGATGAACTCCTTCACCCAAATTGCTTCATGCGCTGCCTCCGAGGCTGCCATGTACTCCGCTTCACATGTAGATCCCTCCACGATGCTCTGCTTGCAGCTGCACCAGCTCACTGCTCCACCATTCAACATATACACGTATTCGGTTTGTGACTTAGAGTCATCCAGATCTGTGTCGAACCTAGCGTCGACGTAACCCTTTACGACGAGCTCTTCGTCACCTCCATAAACGAGAAACATGTCCTTTGTCCTTTTCAGGTACTTCAGGATATTCTTGACCGCTGTTAGTGTTCCTTGCCGGGATTACTTTGGTACCTTCCTACAAAACTTACGGCAAGGTTTACATCAGTCCGTACACAGATGGCATACATAATAGATCCTATGGCTGAAGCATAGGGATGACACTCATCTCTTCTTTATCTTTTGCCGTGGTCGGGCATTGAGCCGAGCTCAATCTCACACCTTGCAATCTGAGCAAGAACCCTTCTTGGACTGATCCATTTTGAACTTCTTCAAAATCTTATCAAGGTATGTGCTTTGTGAAAGACCTATGAGGCGCCTCGATCTATCTCTATAGATCTTGATGCCTAATATATAAGCAGCTTCTCCAAGGTCCTTCATTGAAAAACACTTATTCAAGTAGGCCTTAATGCTGTCCAGAAGTTCTATATCATTTCCCATCAAGAGTATGTCATCTACATATAATATGAGAAATGCTACAGAGCTCCCACTCACTTTCTTGTAAACGCAGGCTTCTCCATAAGTCTGCATAAACCCAAACGCTTTGATCATCTCATCAAAGCGAATGCTCCAACTCCGAGATGCTTGCACCAGCCCATAAATGGATCGCTGGAGCTTGCATACTTTGTTAGCATTCTTAGGGTCGACAAAACCTTCCGGCTGCATCATATACAACTCTTCCTTAAGATGTCCGTTAAGGAATGCCGTTTTGACGTCCATCTGCCATATCTCATAATCATAGTATGCGGCAATTGCTAACATGATTCAGACGGACTTCAGCTTCGCTACGGGAGAGAATGTCTCATCGTAGTCAATCCCTTGAACTTGTCGATAACCTTTAGCGACAAGTCGAGCTTTATAGATGGTAACATTACCATCCGCGTCCTTCTTCTTCTTAAAGATCCATTTGTTTTCTATCGCTCGCCGATCATCGGGCAAGTCTGTCAAAGTCCATACTTTGTTTTCATACATGGATTCTATCTCGGATTTCGTGGCTTCAAGCCATTTGTTGGAATCTGGGCCCGCCATCGCTTCTTCATAGTTCGAAGGTTCACCGTTGTCTAACAACATGATTTCCAGGACAGGGTTGCCGTACCACTCTGGTGCGGAACGTGTCCTTGTGGACCTACGAAGTTCAGTAGCAACTTAATCCGAAGTACCTTGATCATCATCATTATTTTCCTCTTTAGTAGGTGTAGGCATCATAGGAACATTTTCCTGAGCTGTACTACTTTCCTGTTCGAGAGGTAGTACTTCATCGAGTTCTACTTTACTCCCACTTACTTCTTTCGAGAGAAACTCTTTTTCCAGAAAGGATCCGTTCTTGGCAACAAAGATCTTGCCCTCGGATCTTAAGTAGAAGGTATACCCAATGGTTTCCCTAGGGTATCCTATGAAGACACATTTTTCCGACTTGGGTTCGAGCTTTTCAGGATGAAGTTTCTTGACATAAGCATCGCATCCCCAAACTTTTAGAAACGACAACTTAGGTTTCTTCCCAAACCATAATTCATACGGTGTCGTCTCAACGGATTTAGACGGTGCCCTATTTAAAGTGAATGTAGCTGTCTCTAGAGCGTATCCCCAAAATGATAGCGGTAAATCGGTAAGAGACATCATAGACCGTACCATATCCAATAGAGTGTGATTACGACGTTCAGACACACCGTTACGCTGAGGTGTTCCAGGCGGCGTGAGTTGTGAAACGATTCCACATTTCCTTAAGTGCGTACCAAATTCGTGACTTAAATATTCTCCTCCACGATCTGATCGTAGAGACTTTATCTTTCGGTCACGTTGATTCTCTTCCTCATTCTGAAATTCCTTGAACTTTTCAAAGGTCTCAGACTTGTGTTTCATTAAGTAGATATACCCATATCTACTCAAGTCATCAGTGAGAGTGAGAACATAACGATATCCTCTCATGAGCCTCAACGCCATTGGACCGCATACATCGGTATGTATGATTTCCAATAAGTTGGTTGCTCGCTCCATTGTTCCGAAGAATGGAGTCTTGGTCATTTTGCATATGAGGCATGGTTCGCATGTGTCAAATGATTCATAATCAAGAGACTCCAAAAGTCCATCAGTATGGAGCTTCTTCATGCGCTTGACACCAATGTGACCAAAGGCGGCAATGCCACAAGTATGTGGGACTATCGTTATCAACTTTACATCTTTTGGTATTCACACTATGAATATGTGTAACATTACGCCGAGATTCATTAAGAATAAACCATTGACCATCGGGCATGACCATAAAACATATCTCTCATATAAATAGAACAACCATTATTCTCGGATTTAAATGAGTAGCCATCTCGTATCAAACGAGATCCAGATACAATGTTCATGCTCAAACTTGGCACCAAATAACAATTATTAGGTTTAAAACTAATCCCGTGAGGTAAATGTAGAGGTAGCGTGCCGACGGCGATCACATCGACCTTGGAACCATTCCCGACGCGATCGTCACCTCGCCCTTCGCCAGCTCCGCTTATTCCGCAGCTCTGCTGTGAGTTACAAATATGAGCAACGGCACTGGTATCAAATACCCAGGAGTTACTACGAGTACTGGTAAGGTACACATCAATTACATTATATCAAATATACCTTTGGTGTTGCCGGCCTTCTTGTCCGCTAAGTATTTGGGGCAGTTCCACTTCCAGTGACCCTTCCCTTTGCAATAAAAGCACTCAGTCTCAGGCTTGGGTCCATTCTTTGGCTTCTTCCCGGCAACTGGCTTGCCGGGCGCAGCAACATCCTTGCCGTCTTTCTTGAAGTTCTTCTTGCCCTTGCCCTTCTTGAACTTAGTGGTTTTATTGACCATCAACACTTGATGTTCCTTCTTGATTTCTACCTCTGCCGACTTTAGCATTGAAAATACTTCAGGAATGGTTTTCACCATCCCTTGCATATTGTAGTTCATCACAAAGCTCTTGTTGCTTTGTGGGAGCGACTGAAGGATTCTGTCAATGACCGGCTCGTCCGGGAGGTTAATGTCCACTGGGACAAAGGTTGTGCAACCTGGACATTTTGAGTATGTGCTCACCGACAGTAACTATTTTCCTCCATCTTACAACTATAGAACTTGTCGGAGACTTCATATCTCTCGACCCGGGCATGAGCTTGGAAAACTAGTTTCAGCTCCTCGAACATCTCATATGCTCCGTGTTGCTCAAAACGCTTTTGGAGCCCCCGTTCTAAGCTGTAAAGCATGCCGCATCGAACGAGGGAGTAATCATCAAGACGAGACCGCCAAGCGCTCATAACGCCTTGGTTCTCTCGAATGGGTGCATCACCTAGCGGTCCTTCTAGGACATATTGTTTCTGGCAGCTATGAGGATGATCTCGGGTCCGGACCCAATCCGTATAGTTGCTGCCATCATCTTTCAGCTTGGTTTTCTCTAGGAACGTGTTGAAGTTCATGTTGACATGAGCGTTGGCCATTTGATCTACAAGACATATTTGCAAAGGTTTTAGACTAAGTTCATGATAATTAAGTTCATCTAATCAAATTATTTCAATGAACTCCCAGTCAGATTAGACATCCCTCTAGTCATCTAAGTGTTACACGATCCGAGTCGACTAGGCCGTGTCCGATCATCACGTGAGATGGAATAGTCATCGTCGGTGAACATCTTCATGTTGATCGTATCTTCCATACGACTCATGTTCGACCTTTCGGTCTCTGTGTTCCGAGGCCATGTCTGTACATGCTAGGCTCGTCAAGTTAACCCTAAGTGTTTTGCATGTGTAAAACTGTCTTACACCCGTTGTATGTGAACGTAAGAATCTATCACACCCGATCATCACGTGGTGCTTTGAAACGATTTAACTTTAGCAACGGTGCACGCTTAGGGAGAACACTTCTTGAAATTGTTGTAAGGATCATCTTATTTACTACCGTCGTTCTAAGTAAACAAGATGCATAAACATAATAAACATCACATGCAATTATATAGTAGTGACATGATATGGCCAATATCACATAGCTCCTTTGATCTCCATCTTCGGGGCTCCATGATCATCTTGTCACCGGCATGACACCATGATCTCCATCATCATGATCTCCATCATCGCGTCCTCATGAAGTTGTCATGCCAACGACTACTTCTACTTCTATGGCTAACGCGTTTAGCAATAAAGTAAAGTAATTTACATGGCGTTCTTCAATGACACGCAGGTCATACAAAAATAAAGACAACTCCTATGGCTCCTGCCGGTTCTCATACTCATCGACATGCAAGTCGTGATTCCATTACAAGAACATGATCTCATACATCACAATATATCATTCATCATTCATCACAACTTTTGGCCATATCACATCACAAGACACTTGCTGCAAAAACAAGTTAGACGTCCTCTAATTGTTGTTGCAAGTTTTTTACGTGGCTTCTATAGGTGATCTAGCAAGAACGTTTTCTTACCTACGTTAAAGCCACAACGTGATTTTGTCAACTTCTATTTACCCTTCATAAGGACCCTTTTCATCGAATCCGCTCCAACTAAAGTGGGAGAGACAGACACCCGCCAGCCACCTTATGCAACTAGTGCATGTCACCGGTGGAACCGGTCTCACGAAGCGCATATGTAAGGTTGGTCCGGGACGCTTCATCCCACAATACCGCTGAAGCAAGGTAAGACTAGTAGCGGCAAGCAAGTTGACAAGATCTACGCCCACAACAAAATTGTGTTCTACTCGTGCAATAGAGAACTACGATAGACCTAGCTCATGATGCCACCGTTGGGGAACGCTGCAAAAATTAAAATTTTCCTACGGTTTCACCAAGATCCATCTATGAGTTCATCTAAGCAATGAGTCATGGGAGAGATTACATCTACATACCACTTGTAGATCGCGGCGGAAGCGCTCAAGAGAACGGTGATGATGGAGTCGCACTCGCCGTGATTCAAATCACGATGACCAAGTGCGAACGGACAGCACCTCCGCGTTCAACACACGCACGGAGCGAATGACGTCATCTCCTTCTTGATCCAGCAAGGGGGAAGGAGAGGTTGATGATGATCCAGCAGATGACGTGGTGATGGATGCAGCAGAACTCCAGCAGGGCTTCGCCAAGCTGCTGCGGGAGGAGGACGAGGTGTAGCAGGGGGAGGGAGGCGCCAAGACACAGGGTGCAGCTGCCCTCCCCCTTGCCCTCCTTTATATAGGCCCCCAGGGGGGGCGCCGGCCCTGGGAGATGCAATCTCCCAAGGGGGGCGGCGGGGGTGGAGTGCCCCAAGGCAGTGGGCGCCCCACCCTAGGGTTTCAACCCTAGGCGCAGGATGGGCCAGAGCGCACCAGCCCACTATGGGCTGGTTCCTCCCCACTTCAGCCCTTGGGGCCCTCCGGGATGGGTGGACCCACCCGGTGGACCCCCAGGACACTTCCGGTGGTCCCAGTACAATACCGGGTGACCCCGAAACTTTCCCGATGGCCGAAACAACACTTCCTATATATAATTCTTTACCTCCGGACCATTCCGAAACTCCTCGTGATGTCCGGGATCTTATCCGGGACTCCGAACAACATTCGGTTTGCTGCATACTCATATTCATACAACCCTAGCGTCACCGAACCTTAAGTGTGTAGACCCTACGGGTTCGGGAGACACGTAGACATGACCGAGACGACTCTCGGGCAATAACCAACAGCGGGATCTGGATACCCATGTTGGCTCCCACATGCTCCTCGATGATCTCATCAGATGAACCACGATGTCGAGGATTCAAACAACCCCGTATTCAATTCCCTTTGTCAATCGGTACGTTACTTGCCCGAGACTCGATCGTCGATATCCCAATACCTCGTTAAGTCTCGTTACCGGCAAGTCAGTTTACTCGTATCGTAATGCATGATCCCGTGACCAAACACTTGGTCACTTTGAGCTCATTATGATGATGCATTACCGAGTGGGACCAAAGATTGTGGGGACCCCGACTCATAAGTCGTGATCACCGAATGCACGTGTACAGTGATCCCAGAGATTAATGCTCACTGAACACACAGAAGCTGAATAACAAGAGACTTACATCCATACATACCGTTTTACACAAGTAGGACCATTATGGTCAAGTCTTGAGTATATCTTCGCAGCGGGAATCTTCGTCGATAACTTGGACCCATGCCATCTGCCTTAACCCTACAGGCATTCTGACTGGGAAGCGTCCTAGCTCGCATGTTCGTCACCAAGGTACTCTTCATTATATCCTGTTCTTTCATGCCTGGCCAATAAAATAACCAGTGGCAAGCCAATGAGTACTTTGAATGTACTCGCAAGCAACCCATGTTTTGGTTCAAGATACAACAAAGCATGATATAGGTAAACTTTTGCAGAAAGCTAGTTTTGAGTGCAATGACATGTTCAACAACTTGCATAGCATGCATCAAGAGGATTCAAGTAACCATGAGGATAGGTTACAGATATCAACATAAATAGAGTGGGCACCAACCCATCTAACATAAATAGAGTGGGCACCAACCCCTCTCAATCATGTCAAGTCCCTTGACTTGACCCAAGTCATTTTATCAACACACACTGGGTTTGTAAACTAGTGGACGTAGCCCAAGAGCGGTTACCCAACTGTCCTTGACCGTGGACACGGCTATTCGAATAGTTTTACACTCTGCAGAGGTTGCACACTTTACCCACAAGATCCGGGGAACTTCCGTGTCATCCACGACCATGCGATACCTTAAGTACCCGGGTAAGCACCGATCACTACCTTTCCCTAGACGACACTAACATGGAGTCCACTCGATTGGCAGTGACCCCCGTGCCCAACTTTTCACATAACACTTTCTTGGAGCCTCGCTCCCATACTTATCACATACCACTGGCACGGGGTACCAACGGTGTGTCCGGTGGCCTGTGAAAACAGTCATGGCCGCCCTACCTGGCACGACCCCGTCCGAAGAGAGAGCACCAACTCTCCCCCGTCACTAGTAACGTGGGCTCCAAGCTAGTATCGGTCTAGGTACTCAATAATGCCCTTTCCCATATAAGGGTAGAGTGGTTACGCATGTAAGGTTGGAATAACGGTCGCAACTCCGACCAATCCGTTTTGAAAACAACACACACTCTCCTTGGCACACCACTTCGTCATCAAGTGGTTACCCATCTCATCATCTCCCTCGGGCATAAGTGGCACCCGACGGGGTTTTCGAAAAGACTTTTGAAATCACTTTGTTCCCATCACCATGCATATCCCCGTCCCTTTTTGCGTAGCACTACTTTAGCATCCTATCTACTCCCACCGTCATAACCCTCATAAGAAGGTAGGGTCATGCACAATGCAAGTATCAATGAGGAAGTAATAGAGGCAACCAACCAACGTGGTCTACCATCTCATTATGATTTTGATGCGACAATAATAAAGAGTTATATGTCATGCATAAAAGGGGTTTCATGGACATGGTCAAAGGGCTGCTTGCCTGTTTAACAAAGTCTTCGAGGTCTTCAAATATCTCCGGTCCAACTCCGAGCATTGCATCTACTTCGTCAACTATCATTGAAAGCAACCATAATAAGCAACACAACAAGGCAGGAAATAAAAGTGCTCTAAAAATATGAGTTGGACTTTTCTAGGATACTTCTGGTCATATGAGGGATGACCAAAGTGGTTTCATTGGGATTCGATGAATGGATATCTCTGAACATTTTGATATGGTGGAATCAAGGGGTTTATGGATTTGCAAGAAGTGTACAGAAATATATTTTTGAAAAATGAGCAAAGGCACCCATTTAACAAAGGATGATTTTAGAAGCATCTAGGAGTTGGTTTCACTGGATTTGGAGTTCAAAGGAATTTCCTATGGATTTGCAAAGTTGACAAATATGAAGAAATGGCTCAATAATTTATGTGGTACAGAAAGTATTAAGAAAAATGTTCATAAACTAAGTTATGAACTTAGAAGCATCTAGGAATTTGAATCATGGCATTTGGATAAATTTTGAGCCTTCTGTGATTTTCTAAAGTTTATGACAGAAATGGAAATATGGGATTTGATAATTGTCTGTGAAGAAAATCTTTATGGAAAAATGTGCAAATTGCACCATGTGATAGATCAGGAATTTATGAACTTATTGAAATTAGAATCATCAAATTTGGACTTAGAATAAATAATCTGTGGATTTTGCAATTCTACAGAAAAAGAAAAAGGAGAGGGATCTACCTAAATGGGCCGGATCTGGGTGGCGGTGGCGCGCACTGGGCGAGGCATAGCAGCGGGGCGCCACTGGGCTGGCCCACCACTGATGCAGCTCACTGGAAGGCCACATCGAAGGCGGCTCCGGGTTGGGTACGCCTTCGCGCAGGGGAGGCGGATTCGGTCGAAGCTGTTTCCACTTAAATAGCGGGGCCCGCCCACCGGGTCGCTGACGAGCGGGGCCCGGTGCTCAGGCTGTCTCCTACCTCCCGCTCGAACAGAGCAGAGGCAGGGGAGGCAAGGCCGAGCGGGCGCCGGTGCTCTCCCGGGCGGCACGGGCCACCTCCGGCGGTGCTCCGCCCACCGGCGTGCTCAGGAGGATGAGCCGCATCCATCGGTGTACGGATCGCTTGCCGAGGAGAGCCGTGGCGGCGACAGGCCGGGCGACCGCGGAGGAGGCCATCGGCCATCTTCGACTTCGAGCATGCGATGCTCCTGGGAACGAATGGCGGCGAGGGGAGGGCTTGTGGTGGTGCCAAGAGGGTGCGGAGCTATCCAGGGGGAAGAGAGAGGGACCGAGGCCTGCGGATTTGAGCAGCGGCCGGCGGCTCAGCTCCGGCCTAGGAGGGGGATGGAGTGCACGAGGAGGGGAGTGGGTTGGTTCAGGGAATGCACAGGAGGGAGAGAGGGCCAAAGGAGTGGAGATGGGGCTCGGGGTGACCTTAAATAGAGGGGGGGCAAGGTGCACCGTGGCTCGTGCGCCGTCGAGCTCCTAGCCATTGCTTGAGGCCACGGGGGCGCGCATGGGCGTGTCTGGGGTGTTCGTGGGGTTGGTCTAGGGCTAGAGGAGGGGAGAGAAGGAGCGGGGAATGGCCAGGGTGCCGCGCGTGTGAGCCGCACCATTGGCGCGCTCGGGCGCCCAGTGTCTGCTATCGCGGAGGCGCGGGAAGGAGGAGAGAGGAGGGGGCCGACCGTGCAGCGTGTTGCGGACGCTGAGGCACCTCGACTGGCGCGAGGGGGTGGCTCGAGGTGGTCGGGTGGCTTGGGCAGAGAGCAGCTACAGTGCATGGGAGCACTGTAGCGTGCTCTGGAGCACGTCTTTGGCATGCCATGGCATAAAAAGGGGAAAGTGGGCGCGGCCACTTGTGTCTAGCAGTGCTAGGGAGTAGTAAAGAAAGGGGAGGAAGCATTGGATGCCATGGAGGGCCACTGGAATGAGGAGGGTGGTGAGAAAGGAGAGGAATGCTGCTGTCCAGAAGGGTAAATGGGGGTGTTTCACCCCTCAATCATTGAGCTGAGGCCAGGGAAGAGTTACTGGAGATAGGAGAAGACTAGGAGGGGCTGTGGTAAAAAGTTAGGGTCATGGAGATTAATGGAAGTGGTCAAAACAGGCATTTCAAGTTTCTGCCAGAAGGTGTTTGATGTAGGTTTGGGCAAGAAAATAATTTCCACTTGCCATGAGACTCCACTGGGTGAGATGTCACACATAATTAGGGCCTTCCACCCATTTGGAGCTCATTTGAAGAAAGTTGACAATGCAACTTTGGTAAACCCTAGAAATTAGCAGAAATGAACTTGTGTAGATTTAGTTGAGCAAATCACTTCTCCTTGATGCACCACTTGGTGTAGTGTCATCATTTGAGGTTCTGAACATGCCCACAAAAGTTGAGATCAAAAGGAGAAAGGTGCCAATGTAGAGTTGTTCAAATATGATTCTGGTCAGTGAGGGTTTCGGGGCACTTTGATCAAAGTAACTTGTTCTCCAACTTGTGCCACTTGGTCTAGATGAATAATTAGACCATTGGTGCATGTTCACAAGGTTTGAGAACATTTGGACATGTTTGGCAATGTAAAGTTGCTCAAACTTCAAAATGGACAAAAATGGTTTTGAGGGGATTTGATCATGTTATCTTGTTCTCCAAGTCATGAGACTTGGCAAGATCATCTAATATGTCATATGTGACATGATAGAATTTTCTTGGAATTTTTGGAGAATACTTCCTTTGTAAATATTTCGAAGCTTGAAATATCCGTAAAGGGTTTTGAGGATTTGACCAATATTTTGAACATGACCATGTGTTGAAACTCTTATATATGGAAAATATATGTCCACTGAGTTTCCTAATTTTTTCAAATATTTTTAAACAATAAAATAATTTTTCCTATTAAAGACCATTTCGGCCTTAAGAAAAGCTTTTAAATAAAATAGTAAAATAACTCTAAAAATTATATTTTGTGGTTTCTGGGTATACTATATCTAATAGAAGTCAAATATATTTTTAGAAAGATTTTTACTGCCCTTAATTAAGTACTTGCAGTGCAAACCTCAATTTAGGGGTTTTTGGAAAACTAATTTTAGAAAATACTTTTTGGCCAAAGTAATTTTACAAGAAATTATTTTTGTGTCCTATACACATGGCATGATCATTGGGAAAGGTTTTTGGAGCAAGGAGATGAAGTATGGGAGTTGGAGGATTTGTTTGATTTTTAGAGCACTTGCAAACAACAAACAAACATTCAATCAAAGCAAAGACAAATCATTCAAAAGTTTTTGTCAAACCATATTTTAGCATGATTTATTGACTTAAGTGTTGTGGCATGAAAATCAGGGTGTGACAAAGATACCTCTCCGTCATACGGAGTGACAAATCCCAGTCTCGATCCGTGTCAACCCAACAGACACTTTCGGAGATACTTGTAGTGCACCTTTATAGTCACCCGATTCGCCAGGACGCTTGGTACACCCAAAGCACTCCTACGGTATCCGGGAGTTACACGATCTCATGGTCTAAGGAAAAGATACTTGACATTGGAAAAGCTCTAGCAAACAAACTACACGATCTTGTGCTATGCTTAGGATTGGGTCTTGTCCATCACATCATTCTCCTAATGATGTGATCCCGTTATCAACGACATCCAATGTCCATAGCCAGGAAACCATGACTATCTGTTGATCAATGAGCTAGTCAACTAGAGGCTTACTAGGGACATATTATGGTCTATGTATTCACACGTGTATTACGATTTCCGGATAATACAGTTATAGCATGAATAAAGACAATTATCATGAACAAGGAAATATAATAATAATAACCCTTTTATTATTGCCTCTAGGGCATATTTCCAACAGTCTCCCACATGCACTAGAGTCAATAATCTAGTTACATTGTGATGAATCGCACACCCATAGAGTTCTGGTGTTGATCATGTTTTGCTCGCGAGAGAGGTTTAGTCAACGGATCTACGACATTCAGATCCGTATGTACTTTGCAAATATCTATGTCTCCATCTTGAAAATTTTCACGGATGGAGTTGAAACGACGCTTGATGTGCTCGGTCTTCTTGTGAAACCCGGCTCCTTGGCAAGGGTAATAGCTCCAGTGTTGTCACAGAAGAGTTTGATCGGCCCCGACGCATTGGGTATGACTCCTAGGTCGGTGATGAACTCCTTCACCCAAATTGCTTCATGCGCTGCCTCCGAGGCTGCCATGTACTCCGCTTCACATGTAGATCCCGCCACGACGCTCTGCTTGCAGCTGCACCAGCTCACTGCTCCACCATTCAACATATACACATATCCGATTTGTGACTTAGAGTCATCCAGATCTGTGTCGAAGCTAGTGTCGACGTAACCCTTTACGACGAGCTCTTCATCACCTCCATAAACGAGAAACATGTCCTTTGTCCTCTTCAGGTACTTCAGGATATTCTTGACCGCTGTCTAGTGTTCCTTGCCGGGATTACTTTGGTACCTTCCTACCAAACTTATGGCAAGGTTTACATCAGTCCGTACACAAGATGGCATACATAATAGATCCTATGGCTGAAGCATAGGGATGACACTCATCTCTTCTTTATCTTTTGCCGTGGTCGGGCATTGAGCCGAGCTCAATCTCACACCTTGCAATACAGCAAGAACCCTTCTTGGACTGATCCATTTTGAACTTCTTCAAAATCTTATCAAGGTATGTGCTTTGTGAAAGACCTATGAGGCGCCTCGATCTATCTCTATAAATCTTGATGCCTAATATATAAGCAGCTTCTTCAAGGTCCTTCATTGAAAAACACTTATTCAAGTAGGCCTTAATGTTGTCCGAAGTTCTATATCATTTCCCATCAAGAGTATGTCATCTACATATAATATGAGAAATGCTCTGAGCTCCCACTCACTTTCTTGTAAACACAGCTTCTCCATAAGTCTCAAGATAAACCCAAACGCTTTGATCATCTCATCAAAGCGAATGTTCCAACTCCGAGATGCTTGCACCAGCCCATAAATGGATCGCTGGAGCTTGCATACTTTGTTAGCATTCTTAGGGTCGACAAAACCTTCCGGCTGCATCATATACAACTCTTCCTTAAGATGTCCGTTAAGGAATGCCGTTTTGACGTCCATCTGCCATATCTCATAATCATAGTATGCGGCAATTGCTAACATGATTTGGACGGACTTCAGCTTCGCTACAGGAGAGAATGTCTCATTGTAGTCAATCCCTAGAACTTGTTGATAACCTTTAGCGACAAGTCGAGCTTTACAGATGGTAACATTACCATCCGCGTCCGTCTTCTTCTTAAAGATCCATTTGTTTTCTATCGCTCGCCGATCATCGGGCAAGTCTGTCAAAGTCCATACTTTGTTTTCATACATGGATTCTATCTTGGATTTCATGGCTTCAAGCCATTTGTTGGAATCTGGGCCCGCCACCGCTTCTCCATAGTTCGAAGGTTCACCGTTGTCTACCAACATGATATCCAGGACAGGGTTGCCGTACCACTCTGGTGCGGAACGTGTCCTTGTGGACCTACGAAGTTCAGTAGCAACTTGATCCGAAGTACCTTGATCATCATCATTATTTTCCTCTTCAGTAGGTGTAGGCATCACAGGAACATTTTCCTGAGCTGTACTACTTTCTTGTTCGAGAGGTAGTACTTCATCGAGTTCTACTTTCCTCCCACTTACTTCTTTCGAGAGAAACTCTTTTTCCAGAAAGGATCCGTTCTTGGCAACAAAGATCTTGCCCTTGGATCTTAAGTAGAAGGTATACCCAATGGTTTCCCTAGGGTATCCTATGAAGACGAATTTTTTCTGACTTGGGTTCGAGCTTTTCAGGTTGAAGTTTCTTGACATAAGCATCGCATCCCCAAACTTTTAGAAACGACAGCTTAGGTTTCTTCCCAAACCATAATTCATACGGTGTCGTCTCAACGGATTTAGACGGTGCCCTATTTAAAGTGAATGTAGCTGTCTCTAGAGCGTATCCCCAAAATGATAGCGGTAAATCGGTAAGAGACATCATAGACCGTACCATATCCAATAGAGTGCGATTACGACGTTCGGACACACTGTTACGCTGAGTTGTTCCAGGCGGCATGAGTTGTGAAACGATTCCACATTTCCTTAAGTGCGTACCAAATTCGTGACTTAAATATTCTCCTCCACGATCTGATCGTAGAGACTTTATCTTTCGGTCACATTGATTCTCTACCTCATTCTGAAATTCCTTGAACTTTTCAAATGTCTCAGACTTGTGTTTCATTAAGTAGATATACCCATATCTACTCAAGTCATCAGTGAGAGTGAGAACATAACGATATCCTCCACGAGCCTCAACGCTCATTGGACCGCACACATCGGTATGTATGATTTCCAATAAGTTGGTTGCTCGCTCCATTGTTCCGAAGAATGGAGTCTTGGTCATTTTGCATATGAGGCATGGTTCGCATGTGTCAAATGATTCATAATCAAGAGACTCCAAAAGTCCATCAGTATGGAGCTTCTTCATGCGCTTGACACCAATGTGACCAAGGCGGCAGTGCCACAAGTATGTGGGACTATCGTTATCAACTTTACATCTTTTGGTATTCACACTATGAATATGTGTAACATTACGCTCGAGATTCATTAAGAATAAACCATTGACCATCGGGGCATGACCATAAAACATATCTCTCATATAAATAGAACAACCATTATTCTCGGATTTAAATGAGTAGCCATCTCGTATCAAACGAGATCCAGATACAATGTTCATGCTCAAACTTGGCACCAAATAACAATTATTAAGGTTTAAAACTAATCCCGTAGGTAAATGTAGAGGTAGTGTGCCGACGGCGATCACATCGACCTTGGAACCATTCCCGACACGCATCGTCACCTCATCCTTCGCTAGTCTCCGCTTATTCCGCAGCTCTTGCTGTGAGTTACAAATATGAGCAACGACACCGGTATCAAATACCCAGGAGTTACTACGAGTACTGGTAAGGTACACATCAATTACATGTATATCAAATATACCTTTGGTGTTGCCAGCCTTCTTGTCCGCTAAGTATTTGGGGCGTTCCGCTTCGAGGACCCTTCCTTTGCAATAAAAGCACTCACCTCGTGCTTGGGTCCATTCTTTGGCTTCTTCCCGGCAACTGGCTTACCGGGCGTGGCAACATCCTTGCCGTCTTTCTTGAAGTTCTTCTTGCCCTTGCCCTTCTTGAACTTAGTGGTTTTATTGACCATCAACACTTGATGTTCCTTCTTGATTTCTACCTCTGCCAACTTTAGCATTGAAAATACTTTAGGAATGGTTTTCACCATCCCTTTCATACTGTAGTTCATCACAAAGCTCTTGTTGCTTGGTGGGAGCGACTGAAGGATTCTGCCAATGACCGCCTCGTCCGGGAGGTGTGCAACCCAGACATTTTGAGTATGTGCTCACTGACAGAACTATTTTCCTCCATCTTACAACTATAGAACTTGTTGGAGACTTCATATCTCTCGACCCAGGCATGAGCTTGGAAAACTAGTTTCAGCTCCTCGAACATCTCATATGCTCTGTGTTGCTCAAAACACTTTTGGAGCCCCGGTTCTAAGCTGTAAAGCATGCCGTACTGAACGAGGTAGTAATCATCAGCACGAGACTGCCAAGCGTTCATAACGTCTTGGTTCTCTGGAACGGGTGCATCACCTAGCGGTCCTTCTAGGACATATTGTTTCTTGGCAGCTATGAGGATGATCTCGTGTTCGGACCCATCCGTATAGTTGCTGCCATCATCTTTCAGCTTGGTTTTCTCTAGGAACGTGTTGAAGTTCATGCTGACATGAGCGTTGGCCATTTGATCTACAAGACATATTTGCAAAGGTTTTAGACTAAGTTCATGATAATTAAGTTCATCTAATCAAATTATTTCAATGAACTCCCACTCAGATTAGACATCCCTCTAGTCATCTAAGTGTTACACGATCCGAGTCGACTAGGCCATGTCCGATCATCACGTGAGACGGAATAGTCATCGTCGGTGAACATCTTCATGTTGATCATATCTTCCATACGACTCGTGTTCGACCTTTCGGTCTCTGTGTTCCGAGGCCATGTCTGTACATGCTAGGCTCGTCAAGTTAACCCTAAGTGTTTTGCATGTGTAAAACTGTCTTACACCCGTTGTATGTGAACGTAAGAATCTATCACACCCGATCATCACGTGGTGCTTCGAAACGATTTAACTTTAGCAATGGTGCACAGTTAGGGGAGAACACTTCTTGAAATTGTTGTAAGGGATCATCTTATTTACTACCGTCGTTCTAAGTAAACAAGATGCATAAACATAATAAACATCACATGCAATTATATAGTAGTGACATGATATGGCCAATATCACATAGCTCCTTTGATCTCCATCTTCGGGGCTCCATGATCATCTTGTCACTGGCATGACACCATGATCTCCATCATCATGATCTCCATCATCGCGTCTTCATGAAGTTGTCACGCCAACGACTACTTCTACTTCTATGGCTAACGCGTTTAGCAATAAAGTAAAGTAATTTACATGGCGTTCTTCAATGACACGCAGGTCATACAAAAATAAAGACAACTCCTATGGCTCCTGCCGGTTGTCATACTCATCGACATGCAAGTCGTGATTCCTATTATAAGAACATGATCTCATACATCACAATATATCATTCATCATTCATCACAACTTTTGGCCATATCACATCACAAGACACTTGCTGCAAAAACAAGTTAGACGTCCTCTAATTGTTGTTGCAAGTTTTTTACGTGGCTTCTATAGGTGATCTAGCAAGAACGTTTTCTTACCTACGTTAAAGCCACAACGTGATTTTGTCAACTTCTATTTACCCTTCATAAGGACCCTTTTCATCAAATCCGCTCCAACTAAAGTGGGAGAGACAGACACCCGCCAGCCACCTTATGCAACTAGTGCATGTCAGTCGGTGGAACCGGTCTCACGTAAGCGTACATGTAAGTTTGGTCCGGGCCGCTTCATCCCACAATACCGCTGAAGCAAGATAAGACTAGTAGTGGCAAGCAAGTTGACAAGATCTACACCCACAACAAAATTGTGTTCTACTCGTGCAATAGAGAACTACGCATAGACCTAGCTCATGATGCCACTGTTGGGGAACGTTGCAGAAAATTAAATTTTTTCCTACGGTTTCACCAAGATCCATCTATGAGTTCATCTAAGCAACGAGTCATGGGAGAGAGATTGCATCTACATACCACTTGTAGATCGCGTGCGGAAGCGTTCAAGAGAACGGTGATGATGGAGTCGTACTCGCCGTGATTCAAATCACCGATGACCAAGTGCCGAACGGACAGCACCTCCACGTTCAACACACGTACGGAGCGAATGACGTCTCCTCCTTCTTGATCCAGCAAGGGGGAAGGAGAGGTTGATGATGATCCAGCAGCACGACGGCGTGGTGATGGATGCAGCAGAACTCCGGCAGGGCTTCGCCAAGCTGCATGGAGGAGGACGAGGTGTAGCAGGGGAGGGGGCGCCAAGACACAGGTGCGGCTGTCCTACCCTTGCCCTCCTTATATAGGCCCCGGGGGCCCGCCCCGGAGATGCACTCCCAAGGGGCGGCGGCTGGGGTGGAGTGCCCCCCAAGGCAAGTGGGGCGCCCCCCCACCCTAGGGTTTCAACCCTAGGCGCAGAGGGATGGGCCAAGGGGGGCGCACCAGCCCACTATGGGCTGGTTCCCCTCCCCACTTCAGCCCTTGGGGCCCTCCGGGATGGGTGGCCCCACCCGGTGGACCCTCGGGACACTTCCGGTGGTCCCGATACAATACCGGGTGACCCCGAAACTTTCCCGATGGCCGAAACAACACTTCCTATATATAATTCTTTACCTACGGACCATTCTGAAACTCCTCGTGACGTCCGCGATCTCATCCGGGACTCCAAAAAATATTCATACAACCCTAGCATCACCGAACCTTAAGTGTGTAGACCCTACGGGTTCGGGAGACACGTAGACATGACCGAGATGATTCTCGGGCAATAACCAACAGCGGGATCTAGATACCCATGTTGGCTCCCACATGCTCCTCGATGATCTCATCGGATGAACCACGATGTCGAGGATTCAAACAACCCGTATTCAATTCCTTTGTCAATCAAGATGCGTTATTTGCCCGAGACTCGATCGTCGGTATCCCAATACCTCGCTCAATCTCGTTACGCAAGTCACTTTACTTGTATCAGAATGATGATCCCGTGACCAAACACTTGGTCACTTTGAGCTCATTATGATGATGCATTACCGAGTGGGCCTAGAGATACCTCTCCGTCATACGAGTGACAAATCCGGCCTCGATCCGTGTCAACCCAATGACACTTTCGGAGATACCGTAGTGCACCTTTATAGTCACCCGATTACGCCAGACATTTGGTACACCCAAAGCACTCCTACGGTATCCGGGAGTTACACGATCTCATGTTCTAAGGAAAAGATACTTGACATTCGAAAAGCTCTAGCAAACGAACTACACGATCTTGTGCTATGCTTAGGATTGGGTCTTGTCCATCACATCATTCTCCTAATGATGTGATCCGTTATCAACGACATCCAATGTCTATAGCCAGGAAACCATGACTATCTGTTGATCAACGAGCTAGTCAACTAGAGGCTTACTAGGGACATATTATGGTCTATGTATTCACACGTGTATTACGATTTCCGGATAATAAAGTTATAGCATGAATAAAGACAATTATCATGAACAAGGAAATATAATAGTAACCCTTTTATTATTGCCTCTAGGGCATATTTCCAACAAGTACCGCTCCCCAAGCGGTAGTACCGCTCCACGAGCGGTAGTACCGCTTGCGGTCTTCGGCCGTAGTACCGCAGTGGTTCCGGGCTACTACTGCCTCGACTCGATATCGCTGTTTTTCATGTCTGGTTTTTCGGTACTAGTAGCGGCAGTAGTGGCGGTAGTACCGCTCCAAGCGGTAGCACCGCCAGTACTTCCACGGTAGTACCGCTCTGGGGCCAGGACCCTGCATCCCTAGTCAGCATGGCAGTACCGCTGGGAGGCAGCGGTAGTACCGCTTGTTAGCGGTAGTACTGCCCTGCCCAAGTGGTAGTACCGCTCTGTGCGTGGCTGGTTGGGGGGGGGGGGTAATGGTTGGATTGTTTCCCCCACTATATAAAGGTGTCTTCTTCCCCATAGTTGACCTACCTCTTCCCCCAAAAGCTCCATTGTTGCTCCAAGCTCCATTTTCGCCCGATCTCTCTCCCTAGCCAATCAAACTTGTTGATTTGCTCGGGATTGGTTGAGAAGGCCCCAATCTACACTTCCACCAAGAGAAATTTGATCCCCCCTCTTATCCCTAGAGGATCTTGTTACTCTTGGGTGTTTGAGCACCATAGATGGTTGAGGTCACCTCGAAGCCATACTCCATTGTGGTGAAGCTTTGTGGTGTTGTTGGGAGCCTCCAATTGTTGTGGAGATTGCCCCAACCTTGTTTGTAAAGGTTCGGTCGCCGCCTTCAAGGGCACCAATAGTGGAATCACGACATCTCGCATTGTGTGAGGGCGTGAGGAGAATACGGTGGCCCTAGTGGCTTCTTGGGAGCATTGTGCCTCCACACCGCCTAACGGAGACGCATTTCCCTTTAAAAGGAAGGAACTTCTGTAACACATCCTCGTCTCCACCGGCTCCACTCTTGGTTATTTCGTGCCTTTACTTTTGCAAGCCTACTTGTGTTGTATTCCTTGCTTGCTTATGTGCTAGTTGTTATTGCATCATATAGTTTGCTCATATAGTTGCATATCTAGACAACCTATTTTGTTGCAAAGTTCAAATTGGTAAAGAAAAGCTTAAAAATTGTTAGTTGCCTATTCACCCCCCTCTAGTCAACTATATCGATCCTTTCAATTGGTATCAGAGCCTCGTATCTTTATTAAGGACTCTGCCATCCGACGAGTATGGTTGACACCACAGACGGTGCGGAGGAGCACTCCGGTGTGAATCCTATCTCGTCTACGGCCGATGGGGGAACCTCGATCTCTCGCGAGGAACTCAATGTGGCTCTAGACACATTGAAAGACTCCATGACAACCAAGGTTGAAAGCATGCTTACTAAATTTCTTGAAGGACTCAAACTGTCCACCTCGCCGATGAAAGTGGGTGATCCCACTAACAAGGTGACGGATGCTACCTCCGACAAGGGGGAAGCTAACAGTGAAAAGAGTCCTTCTACTAGTGGTAGAAATGGCACCGGCATCTTTGCCCATGTGGAACCTCCAATTTATGGAGGACCGATTCCCTCTACTCATTTAAATCATGCCGGTCCTCCTCCTAAGTATGAGAAAAATGAAGATTTTGATTCTTGGGTTTATCGTTTCAAGCGTCATTTAAAACATGTGAATACTAATCTTTGGAGAATCATTGAAGAAGGTTTCTATCCTCATGGCCCAAGCAACTTCACCCCTCGAGAAGCCGTGGATAATCAATTCAATGAGAGTGCTCTCTTCATCATCCAAGATGCAATCCTTCCCAAAGATCTCCCTCATCTTCGACCCCATGCCGTGGCTAAAGACGCATGGCAATGTGTTGTGTCTCTCTATCGAGGAAGTGCTAGCATTCAACGCTCCAACTATGAAGTGGTGCAAGATGAAGCCGATGAGTTTGCAATGAAAGAAGATGAAGAACCTCGTGAGCTCTTTCGAAGAGTGACCAAACTCGCGGTCTCACTCTGAGATCATGGAAGCAAGGACACGGATGAAAATTGGATCAAGCGCAAGTTCCTCAAGGCCATGATGCCCTACAACAAGGCCATGTCCTCCATCATTTGTCAAAGACCGGACTTCCACTCCATGACCTCAAGTGAAGTGTTGGATGAATTTGTTGCAATGAGCATCTTGGACAAGACCGCCGACAATGCGGTGCTCCATTCTCAAAGGGCAAAGAAGCCCAACCTTGCTTTGAAGGCCAAGGTTATTATGGAAGAAGAGGAAGAAGTGGAAGATGAGGAGAGCAACCCCGAAGACACCAAATATGATTATCATGAGCACATGGCCCTTGCTTCAAGACAATTTTGGAGCAAGAAGAATACAAGACCCAACTTCAACAATAACAACTCAAGTGGCGTCAAGGGCAAGCAACGAGTTAGAACTTGCTTCAACTGTGGCAATGTGAGCCATTTCGTTATGGATTGTCCCTACGAGAAGCGGAATACAATGGTGGCAAGTTCATCCGAAAAGACAAAGCCAAGTCCTTCCCCAACAAGAACAACTTCGCTAAGAAGACTCCCACTCGTGGGTTGGTGGTTCAAGAAGAATACCAAGAGGATGACGATGATGATGAAAATGGAGAAGCGATGGCCATGGCGTCCGCTTGCCATTGCTACTACTCCCGGGTGTCTCTTTGATTCACCCAATGAGAACATCACCGCCAAGTGCCTCATGGCTAAAGCTTCAAACAAGGTAACCCCCAACATCAAAACCACCATCATTACTAATCCCTCCTTGGAGGATTGCATTGATGAACATGATGGGTCTAATGAGGAAGTGAATGAATTTGAGTCTTTTATGAGTACGCTCAAGGGCAACTCCAAGAAGCATTTTGTTGCTCTCTTGGAACAACTTGGTGAGGCTAATGACATGATCGAGGCTCACGAAGAAACCATCTCTAAGATGGAAGGTCATAGTCGTGACTATGCCGATGAGATATCGGATCTCTCTAATGCTCTTGAGGAAGAGCGTGTGCATCGTTTGAATTTTGAGGAGTTATACAACGATGACCATGCTAAGTTAAAGAAAGATCTTGATCATGCTCTTGTCGTGTCTCATGTGCTAACTTCCGAGAAGGCTAAGCTTGGGGTTGATCATGCTAGACTCAAAGAGGAGTTTGAGGCCCACAAGGTCTTGAAGGGTGCTCACGCTAGCCTCAAGGAGTCTCATGCTCAACTCCAAGTTAAGCTAACCAAGGAAAAGGCTACCTTCCCTCATATGATATTAATTGATAATGCATGTGCTACTAACCCGTGTTGTGAGCATGTGCATCTTGTGGAGGAGAATGCCAAGTTGAAGGATCAACTTGAGAAAGGGCTTGTGACTTGCATTCAAGGTGAGAAGAACCTCAACGACCTTTTGAGCAATTGAAAGGAAGTTGTGGCCAATAAGGGAATTGGTTTTGCTCCCAAGTCCAAGAATAAGAACAAGAACGACGAGACCTATCGTCCTCCTCCTCTCAAGCAAACTTTTGTGAAAGAAGGAGAGGGTGCCCCTAAGGAGAAGAAGGAAAGAGTGAAGGGCGTTGATGTCAAAAAGGGCAAAATCATCTCCTCCAACAAAGCCGGCGACTTTAACCCGTCATATGTGTTGTGCCGTGCTAGTGATGGGCATGTTTATGCTAAATTTGTTGGTTCTCCTTATGAGTAAATTGAATGGTCTATTTGGGTTCCTAAGACCCTTGTTACTAACATCAAAGGACCCATTACTAAATGGGTACCTAAAACCAAGCATTGATCTCTTGTAGGTGTTTGCTTCCTTGGGGGATCATGGTTGCTCGATAGTGGAGCAACAAATCATATGACCGGAAGCAAGGACTTGGTGGTAGACGTGCAAATGATTCCATCTATGACCACCAATGTTGAGTGGGGTGATGCCTCACATTCTAAGGTATTGGGTCTTGGCAAGGTTGTCATTTCTCATGAGCTAACGATCGAGAAAGTCATGCTTGTTGAGTCCCTTGCATACAATTTGCTTTCCGTTCGTCAACTTGCACTCATGGGTTTTGCTACTTTCTTTGACATTGATAC
The DNA here is from genome assembly GCA_021437245.1 of Aegilops speltoides. Classification (NCBI taxonomy): domain Eukaryota; kingdom Viridiplantae; phylum Streptophyta; class Magnoliopsida; order Poales; family Poaceae; genus Aegilops; species Aegilops speltoides. The sequence continues at coordinate 429,368,837 of CM038143.1, read as the reverse complement.
CGTGGCCCTCTTGTGGAGCAAGACTCTTAAAGTAGCCTTTGTTGGGCATGTCGAGAATGGTCTCTATGTGATTAACTTTTCGGAGCGACCCACTAAGACCGCGACATGCCTAATGGCTAAAGTTGATGTGGGATGGCTTTGGCATCGCCGCTTAGCCCACGTCAATATGAGATCTTTGCAAAGTCTTCTCAAGGGGGACCATGTCCATGGACTAACAAATGTTAGTTTTGCCAAAGATCGTGCTTGCAAAGGCTTGTATTGAAGGAAAGCTCCATGAGAAGGCTCACCTCCCATGACCATCATCTACTCGAAGAGACCCTTGGAGCTCCTTCACATGGATCTCTTTGGGCCTCCATCTTTTGATAGTCTTGGAGGTAGAAAGTATTGCTTGGTGATTGTGGATGATTATTCAAGATACACTTGGGTATACTTCTTCAAGAGGAAGAGTGAGACTCAACAAACCATCATCGACTTTGCAAATGAAGCTCAACGTCAACATAATGCAATGATCTTGACAATCAGAAGTGACAACGGCACCGAGTTCAAGAACTACACCTTGGATGAGTTTCTTAGTGATGAGGGGATCAAGCATCAATATGCTGTGCCATATACCCCTCAACAAAATGGTGTTGCAGAGAGGAAGAACCGGACGTTGATGGATGCGGCAAGGACCATGATGGCGGAGGTCAAGTCTCCATACAACTTTTGGGCCGAAGCCATCAACACCGCATGTCATGCATCCAATCAGCTCTATCTCCGCAAAGGCTTGAACAAGACTCCTTATGAGATACTCACCGGCAACAAGCCCAATCTTAAGTACTTCCGGGTGTTCGGTTGTAAGTGTTTCATTCTCAAGAAAGGTGTTCGTTTGTCTAAATTTGAGGCTAGAGCTTATGAGGGCATATTTGTTGGTTATGCTACAAACTCTCATGCTTACCATGTTCTCAACAAGTCCACCGGACTCATTGAGGAGACGTGTAACATGGAGTTTGACGAAAATTACGGCTCCCAAGTGGAGCAAAGTAGTACTTGTGATGTAGGTGATGAAATTCCTCCCCAAGCCATAAGAAGAATGGGTATTGGTCATATTCTACCCATTGAGGAACCCCATGTGGCCGAAGGAGAAGGACAATGCTCCACTCAGGTGGAGCCATCACCTCCCCAGGACCCACACGCTTCTGAAGAACAAAGTGAAGGCCCTCAACCTCGTGAACAAGACCAAGAGCAAGATCAACCTCAAGATGGTGGTGAACCTCTAAATGATGCCCAAGGTCAAGTTCTTCCCCTCGAGCAAGTTCAAGATCATGAGCAAGCTCAAGATCAAGAACAAGCTCAAGACGACGCTCAAGATAATCAAGTTAACCCTCCTCCTTCCACATCCGAGGAGGAATTAGAGCGTCGTGCCGCGAAGATTGCTTCCAAGCTCACCACCCAAGGCCATCTCATGGAAAATGTGGTTGGAAGCCTAATAAAGGGGGTAAGCACTCGTAGACAATTAGCAAACTATTGTGAACATCACGCATTTGTCTCTTGGTTGAACCCCAAAAGGTCTATGAGGCGCTCGAAGACTCGGATTGGCTCAATGCCATGCATGAAGAACTTAACAACTTTGAGTACAACAAGGTGTGGAGATTGGTGCCAAGGCCATCGGGGAACCACAACGTCATTGGAACCAAGTGGATTTTCAAGAACAAGCAAGATGCTCATGGGAACATCATTCGCAATAAGGCAAGATTGGTAGCACAAGGCTACTCCCAAGTCGAGGGTATCGACTACGGTGAAACCTTTGCTCCCGTTGCTCATCATGAATCCATACGCTTGTTGATTGCTTATGCTTCCCATCACAACTTTAAGTTGCAACAAATGGATGTGAAAAGTGCTTTTCTTAATGGTCCTATTAATGAGTTGGTCTATGTCAAGCAACCCCCGGTTCGAGGATCCCTACTTATCGGATCATGTGTATCAACTCGATAAGGCACTCTATGGCCTTAAACAAGCCCCACGCAAGTGGTATGACCACCTTACCGAAGTTGTTACAAGATCGTGGATTTGAGGTGGGGCTAATCGATCCCACTCTTTTACTAAGAAGGTCAAAGGAGTTGTTTGTATGCCAACTATATGTTGATGATATTATCTTTGGCTCCCCTAACAAAGCTTTCAATGAGGAATTTACCGCTCTCATGACCTCCAAGTTCAAGATGTCTTCGATGGGAGAGTTGAAGTTCTTCCTTGGTTTTGATATCAAACAAAGAAGAGAAGGAACCTTCATCAACCAAGCCAAATATACTCAAGACATGCTGAAAAGATTCAAGCTAAGTGATGTCAAGCCGGCCTCTACTCCAATGCCTACCAAGTGCCAACTTGACATTGATCCCAATGGTAAAGCGGTGGATCAAAAGGTATATCGCTCCATGATTGGCTCCTTGCTTTACCTTTGTGCATCTAGACCGGATATCATGTTGAGTGTGGGAATGTGTGCACGGTTTCAAGCCGCACCGAAGGAAAGTCACTATGTGGCGGTCAAGTTTAATCTTTCGATATTTGGCTCATACCCCAAACTTTGGCTTATGGTACCCAAGAGGGGCAAACTTCAAGCTTGAAGGATTTACGGATTCCGATTGGGCGGGAGACAAAGTGGATAGGAAGTCCACTTCCGGAGGGTGCCAGTTTCTTGGGTGCTCTTTGGTGAGTTGGTCTTCCAAGAAGCAAAGTTGTGTGTCTCTCTCGTCCACCGAAGCGGAATATGTGGCGGCCGGTAGTTGGTGTGCACAACTCTTATGGATGAGGCAAACTTTAAAGGAATACGGTGTCATTTGTGACAAAGTGCCTCTTTGGTGTGATAACGAAAGTGCCATCAAGATTTCTCTCAACCCGGTGCAACACTTCAAGACGAAGCATATTCGGTATCATTTCATCCGGGATCACATTAGGTGAGGGGAGATCGAGCTCAAGTATGTCAACACTCATGATAACCTTGCAGATATTTTCATGAAGCCCTTGAATGAAGCAAGATTTGACGAGTTAAGGCATGAGCTAAATATCATTGATTCGAGCAATGTGACTTGAACCCTTGCACACCCCACCTCACTCAACTTGCTGTCTTGTTTAGATGTAGGCATGGACATAGGGGAGTGTTGTTCTCTCAATGAACTCTCCCTCCCCCATTATGCATAAAACTATCAACTCTTTCACATTAGCCATTTTTGATGGTACTTGTGCTTCAAAGACGAGTTTTGGTCATGGGCCCAATGATAATTCTTCGCGGTGCCATACCAATTGATTCAAACATAGGTGGCTCCGGCCACCGCCCTCTCTTGAGAGAGGCCAGAGCTCGCTCTGCTTTCATGTGGTTGTTTTGAAGAGGTGGGTTCTGGACTGTTGTTAGTGTGTTTGTGGTCGTGTTGGTCTTTCCTCATTCTTGGCTGTGTTTTTCGTTTCTTTTTGAGTTTTAGCCGTATGTCTAGAGGCCTATTGGTTGCTGAGCGGTACTACCGCTGGTGGTGCGCGGTACTATCGCTCTAAGCGGTACTACCGCCCACCAACGCGGTACTACCGCTGCGAGGCGGGGGCAGGGGGAGTTCTCTTCGCCTCCATACCCATCTCGCCACCCCTTGCTCGTTCATCTCTCCAAAGAATCGCGCCATGGAGGGCTCCATGATCTCCTCTCCGGGCGTTCCTCTCCATTTCCTTCGGTGGAGACGATCCCCACCTTGTCCTCTTGCCATGGATGCCGGTATTGCCCCCGTTCCCTCTCTCTTCTTGTCTAGATTTCCAATCTAGCATCTTAGGGGCAATAGTGGTTGCATCTCTAGATTTTTGGCCAACTCTAGGCTTGAGTAGGATGGAGAAGGCATCTAGGCAGTTTGGATTGGTGGTTGGTAGAAGTATTTTTGAATTTGGTAGGACGGTAGTGCCGGATCTGACCACGGCAGTAGGAAACTGCTGTTTCCCCGTCTCGAGCGGTACTACAGCTCTCCCTGGAGTGGTACTACCGCTTGGAGCGGTACTGCCGCTCACAGGTCGCGGTACTACCTCCCTCTACCATGTTTCAACATACTCTTGCCTCTCAGTGATCTTTTTGCTTGTGTTTTGTGGCTTATGCTCGTTCTTTCTGGTTGTTTGCGTGTTCTTGTGTGTGGTTCCAGGTGATGAGCTTCTCGAGCATCGTGCTCGACGATCAACCCGGTCGTGCACGCCCAAGCGCTATCGCTGGCCGAGTCAGAGGAGGTTCCTCAAGTGCTCCACCTCCACGCCAACTCAAGAAGAAGTCTGCTGTCAAGTCAAGCAACTGCAAAACCGCGCTGTAAATGCAAGCCAAGGAGTTCTGGGCAAGGCATCGCTGCAACCCCTATGAGGCAGACCAAGATCCCACTTTGGTCAACCGTCCATTCTGGAACAGGTTTCAGTTTGCCATCTTCTTTGATGTACTCAAAGCCAAGAAGAACCTCTTTGTTAACGTGCACTCCATTGACACCGACCATATGGAGAAGGATCCTGAATACTTTGGTGAAGCTCTTCAGATGTGCACTCAACTGAACATTCTTGGGGTCATGCAATTCAACAAAGATTATGATGCTGATATGGTGGCCCAATTCTATGCCACGGTTCATCTCGGGACTAATGAGGACAGGACACTGACTTGGATGACCAATGGCAAGTTGCTTTCAGTCTAGTGGAAGGCGTTCATGGTGTTGATTGGGGTGGAAGATCAAGGGCTTGCATCTCCTGTTGGCTTTCGCCCACACTGCAACACCACTGCCACTCATAAGCAATCTCTATGGCCCTACTGCACTTTGAAGATCAACCCTGAGACGAAGAAGGAAACGTATGAGCTGCCTGCCTTTCTGGACATTCCTCACTGTGTCTTCCGTGAGACCCTTTTCCCTCGCATCGGGAATCTGGATATGGTTCATTCTTATCTCGTGGACATGCTTCTCTTCTGTCAGCGTGAGAAGGAACAAAACACCGGAGAGTCCCTGGATATCTCTCATGTTATGTGGTCTAAGCTCTTATCTGCTATCTCCGAGCACAAGTGCCCGATTTATGGTCCTTCATCATGCTGCTTATTGAGAAGGCCTGGGATCGTGTCTATCCCAAGGTGATGGTAGAGACTGGAGAGTTGGTTTCTCACAACGTCAAGCGTCTGAGGAAGAAGGACAACTGGGGCACTCAGGTCCCTAAATCTGGAGGTCCTTCGTCTGCTACTGCCATGGAGACTGAGAAGGAGGCTGAGGCTGAGGATGATGATGATGACTATGTGCCTTCTGCGGCAGAGCCCTCTTGGGCAAAGAAGCTCAAGCTCAAGACGAAGAAGTTGTTCTGCATGGAGTCTCATGGTCAGTACATGACTCATGTTGCTGAGAAGAAGGCCCGCGATCGTCACAAGGAGCTCATCGTCGGTTTGGGTGCCACGCTAACACGGTGGATCTGAGGACCAGCTTACTGAGGAGGAGGAGTGGATTCAGCAGCACTGCCCGTGGACCGATTCTGATGCCGAGCACTTCCCGACCGACGACGGTGGCGCAGACGATCCCGCTGAGATCTGATGTTTGAGTCCCTCTCTTGCTATCACCTGGAGCCGTAGCAACACTCCCTCTCCTTTTTGGTGTCTCGATGCCAAAGGGGGAGAGAGTTTAGGGATTTGTGTTTTGTGTCTTCCGTCTTCTGTGTTTGTGTTCTCTCGCAGTTTGCTTTGTTTGGTTTTTGTCAGTGAGACCTAAGTTCCACCATATGGTGTGAGACATATGCTACCTTATCCTTCGAGTATCATTATCTATGCCACTATCTAGCTTATGAGTTGCATGCTTATCCTGTTATCTTTGTTGCTCTCATATACCCTGCTTAGGTGATTGGTCTCTAAAATGTAGGGGGAGCGTTGATCCTAGTATGTGTGTCAGCAGTCCAAAGCACTTATCTAGATAGCACACATCTAGGGGAGCCCATCTACATTTTAGGGCGTGGGTTTTGCGCTTGTCATATATCTTTTCTGCTTGAGCAAATCCCGTATTGTCATCAATCCACCAAAAGGGGAGATTGTAAGGCATATTTATCCCCAAGATGTTTTGGTGATTGATGACAATGCTTTTATGGACTAATCGTGTGTGTTGAGTTCTTTCAGAGTTTCATCCTTTGGCACGAGACGATTACCTCCCCTCGGTGTTTTATTCAAGACGTGTAGCTCCTTCGCTTCTCTGTTGGTGGACTAGTTTCAGAGGAGTCACCGTACTATCAAGAGGGATCTGCTTTGGTAAGGCTAGGTGGAATAAACACGCACACATCCTTATCACACCCGATGTTTCTTTCCGCTTCATTGAGCTACCTTTCCTATCTGTGCACTCGCCTTGTCCCAGTGGTAGTACCGCGGTCCTCAGCGATAGTACCGCCGAAGCACGTCAAGCGGTAGTACCGCTCCCCGAGCAGTAGTACCGCTCCCCAAGCGGTAGTACCGCTCCACGAGCGGTAGTACCACTTGCGGTCTTCGGCCGTAGTATCGCAGTGGTTCCGGGCTACTACCGCCTCGACTCGAGACCGCTGTTTTTTGTGTTGGTGGCGAGTGGCGGTATCGCCTCAAGCGGTAGTACCGCCATACTTCCGCATGATAGTACCGCTCTGGGCTGAGACCTCAGATCCCTCGTCACAGGCAAGAAGACTGGGAGGAAGCGAGAGTACCGCTTGTCGTGATAGTTCCGCTTCTACCAAGCGGTAGTACCGCCTCAGTGCGTGGCTGGTTGGGGGTAACGGTTGGATTGTTTCCACTATATAAAGGTGTCTTCTTCCCATAGTCGACCTACCTCTTCCCCAAAAGCTCCATTGTTGCTCCAAGCTCCATTTTCACCGATCTCTCTCCTAGCCAATCAAACTTGTTGATTTGCTCGGGATTGGCTGAGAAGGCCCCGATCTACACTTCCACCAAGAGAAATTTGATTCCCTCTTATCCCTAGCGGATCTTGTTACTCTTGGGTGTTTGAGCACCCTAGATTTGTTGAGGTCACCTCGAAGCCATACTCCATTGTGGTGAAGCTTCGTGGTGTTGTTGGGAGCCTCCAATTGTTGTGAGATTGCCCCAACCTTGTTTGTAAATGTTCGTCGCCGCCTTCAAGGGCACCAATAGTGGAATCACGGATCTCGCATTGTGTGAGGGCGTGAGGAGAATACGGTGGCCCTAGTGGCTTCTTGGGGAGCATTGTGCCTCCACACCGCTCTAACGGAGACGCATTTCCTTTAACAGAAGGAACTTCGTAACACATCCTCGTCTCCACCGCTCCACTCTTGGTTATTATGCCTTTTACTTTTGCAAGCCTACTTATGTTGTATTCCTTGCTTGCTTATGTGCTAGTTGTTATTGCATCATATAGGTTGCTCACATAGTTGCATATCTAGACAACCTATTTTGTTGCAAAGTTTAAATTGGTAAAGAAAAGCTTAAAAATTGTTAGTTGCCTATTCATCCCCCCCCCTAGTCAACTATATCGATCCTTTCAACCGCGCCACTGTAGTGTTCTTAGATAGACAGGAGGCGAACAATAATCGAGGCAAAAGACCCGATCATCCTTTTATTTCTCCGTTTTTTGTTTATGTTGTCCTTTATTTCTTTAAACTTATTTCTCCATTTTAAATAGCCACTGAGCCAATATGGAATTCATGCTGAATAACTCGGGCGCAATCTACAATAAGGAAAACTACTGGTTTTACATGAGCTTCCTGATCCCCCCCCCCTATATTTTTTCTCTTCTTTCTCCAATTTCTTCTATTTATTCGGTTTTCTTCAGGCATTTCAAAAATTAATTTTTTTCGTATCTTTTCTTGTTTCTTATCCATATTTTCGTTCTTTTTTCATGTATTTCTTCAGTTTTATTTTTTAGTTTCCTTGTTCTTTCGGTTTATTTTGTTTCGTTTTGGTTTCAATTTTTTGGTTTTCTTTGCTTCTTTTGCTTTTATTCTACATTTTTTTATATGTCAACAACATTTTTCAAATACACGTTTAGCATTTTTCTAATAAAATTTAACATTTTGTAATACATAGTCAACATTATTTCTATATGCATTTCTTTACATTTTTGAATGCTTGATTAACATTTTTGAAATACAAGATTAACATTTTTTGAATACATGGTCAACATTTTTCCTATTCACACTTATAATTTTTATTTTTCAAATGCTTGATTAATATTTTGTAATACATGCTCAACATTTTTTTCTATGCACATTTTCACATTTTTCATATGTTCGATTAACATTTCCTAAATGCAATATTTTTTAACACATGGTCAATTTTTGTAAATACATTTAATATTTTTCAAATGCTTGAAATCATCATTTTTATTACATTGTCAACATTTTTTATACACATTTAACATCTTTCAAAACGTGTTCAATAATATTTTTGAATGATTAATTAATTTTTTTATATACATGAGCAAATTAGTTTCATCATTTTTATAATACATGGTCAACATTTTTTCTATACACATTTTGCATTTTTCAAATACTTGTTCAATATTTTTTTTTCAAATTTTTGATTAACTTTTTTATATACGTAAGCAAATTAGTTTCATCGTTTGTATAATACATGGTCAGCAATTTTTCTATACACATTTAACATTTTCTAAATGCTTGCTTAACATTTTTCAAAAACTTGTTCAACATTCTTTAAAATGCATGTTTAATATTTTTAAATAGATAAATAATTTTTTGATACGCATTTTATTTTTTTGCATACATTTTTCGTATAGATGATAAACATTTTCTCTATATACATTTAACATTTCTCTAATGCTTGGCCAATATTTTTTGAATGTTTGAATGTAGAGTGATTTTGGTAATATAATTTTAAATATTTGGAAGTATTAAAAACGTAAAAGAAGAAAGAAAAAACGAAAAAGTAAAGTGTGGAAAAAACATAGAAAATTAGGCTCTTGTTTCCCTTGCGACTGGGTTGGCCCACAGGTGGCTTCCTTCAGCGAGGGGTTCCCTCGAAAGCAACTAGTTGACACGCTCCTTCGGAAGCCTCGCAACGATCACTTGCGGTGGGCTGAGAGCGCGTCACTTGGCACGCTCTGAGCTGCCGCCGTGTGTCGCGCCCTGGACGCTCCCTTCGGATTTTTTTCTGCACACACTTCTCTATTTTCTAGATGGTATTTTTTCCTTTTTTTTTCAAATTTTCGTGTTTGCACTGTTCTTCCTTAGCTTTTTGACAAAAAAATGAAATTCTTTTTTTGAGGAAAAAGCGTTTTTTTGCTTTCTTGAGAGGCACATTTTTGCTTCCACAAGAGCTATGGTTTTGTTTTCGCGAGAGGCATGACCATGCCTCTCGGAAACGGAGAAAAAATGCATTTTCTATTTTTTTATGAGAGGCACAGTTTTGCTTCCGCGAGAGGGTCGAAAACTGAAAAAAATTCATTTTTTTCTATATATTTTTTCTTTTGAGAAAAGCACGTTTTGTTTCCGCAAGAGGCGCGATGTTGCTTCTGTGAGAGGCACGATAGGCATCGTGCCTATCAAAAACGAACAAAAACATGTTTTCTCTCTTTTTATGTGAGAGGCACATTTTTGCTTCCGCGAGAGGCTTGATTTTGCTTCCGCGGGAGGCACGACCGTGCCTCTCGAAAACATTTATCCCACGAGAGACACAGTCGTGCCTCTTGGAAACTGCTTTCGAAAAGAGGAAAAAATGTGCTCCTGATTTGGTTTTCTCGTCCAGTTTTTCTTTTTGTAAAAAAAGTTCTTAAAAACCTATCGACATGATATATAGTTTTGAAGATCTCGACGCGAGAAATCCAACGTGAAACCGTTCAAGATTTGGACGCACAATTTAAAAGATAAAACATTTTGAATAAACGAATCTACGGAAAAAATAAAAAAAAATTATCAGGTTGCGACAGGTGATGCACATGCAGCGTGTCACTTGTCACAACCTCAGAAAGTAGGAGTGATCTTTTAAAGAAGTACTCCTCAATTAGTGATTTCTAGTTCCCTCGGTCTCGCTTAATGCGAGACATAGGAGCGCTCTCAAATAATTGCGTGTTGCACAGAGCGCATCGACTTGGTGGCCCATTACTAGCTCGACCAGGACATCGTAGCAATTGACGGACTGTAGCGATCTGACAGGACGTGTACTATAGTGACTTGACCGGTACTATAGCAATCTTAAAAAAGATGTGGCCAGTTTTTGAAAATGTGAATATTTTCAAATTTTTCTAATATTTTTTCAAGACATAAATTTGTGAAGAAGCGCAAGCATTTTCTGGAAAAGGTGAATATTTTTTAAAACGCGGACATGTTTTGAAAAATCATACCAACGTATTTCAAAAACACAATTTCTTTTCCAAATGTAGAATATTTTTTGAAAACATCAACATTGTTTTGTAATTCAGATTTTTTTGTAAGAAACATTAAAATTTCAAAACACAAATATTCTAAAAATTGTGATTTTTTCCAAAAAAAGTAAAACACCAATTTCTTCGAAATTTCAATTTTTTTTAAATGAACACTTTTCGAAATTTATAAACATTTTTCCGAATTTGCACAGTTTTTATAAAAAAATATTTTTTTTCAAAAAGTTGCGTTACCCTAAAAATAGGCTGACCAATTGCCACAACGAGCGGCAAATATATATTTACCGGTCATGTGACCCAAATGGTTGGGCTGGTTCTGGTCGATGGTGTGATGTGGGCTGATCGGCATCATGCATCCAAAGAAACAGTAAGTGTGTGTTCAGTTGAAGGGATGGCCTGGAATGGCACGGGTCCGACCCGGCCCTAGCCCCCGTTCTCGCGTTCAGTTAAAATTGGAACGGGCACGCACTGGTTCCCCTCGAGCGAATATTTCGCCCAGATGCGGAACGAAGTCATACCTCGAAAACGGCCGGACCATGCGGAACCGCTGCCTCTCTCGCACTCGTCCTCAGCCCCGCAGGTGCGCCGCCTCCCTCCCCTCCCTCCCCCTCCTCCCTTCCCCATGGATCTGGGCAGCGCCGCTGGTCCTCTCTCCCCGTCGGCCGGCGGCTGCCTACCCCTCCCCCTCCTCTCCCCTCCCTCCCCGTCCCCTCTTCTCCCCTCCTTCCCTACTCCATGGATCTGAGCTGCAGCGGCCCTCCCTTCCCAGCCGGCCGGCGCCAGTTCGTCCCATCCCTGGCCGCCCGTTCCTCCTCTTCCCGACCGCGACAGGGTCCTCCTCTCCATGGCGGCCGGTTCCTCCCATCCATGCCGACCGTTTCCTATCCCCATCGACAGTTTCCTCCCTTCCGGATGCCTGATAACCTCTGTTTCTCTAACGTTTTGCAGCAGCTCGACGGAAGGACTCCAAGCAGCGGGTGCTCGACAGCTGGACTCGAACTGTGAAGGTAGAATAACCCCCCCTCTGTATATGCAGCTAGTGTTCATGTTTATTTGCTGTCCAGTGTATGTTTGCAATATATATGTTGATGTAAGCATCATTGGTAACTTGTAGATGGTCATGAAGATGAACAAAAGAAAAAAGATGGTTAGAGGAGCTGCTGTTTTTGTTGCACTAGCTGCAATGGCAGTAATTGTGAAGAAGAACTTCTAAATTCGATATGGTTGTATGCTTGACAATTATGTGAACTTGACACATTACTATGTGCACTTTGGCTGCTTTTGGAGATTGCGTATGTGAACTTGACATATGTGGTTGTCAACCAGTGGTGAACTTGACATGTATGACTATTGCACTTTGATGCTTTTGGGAATTTTGTTTGTGAACTGTATGGTTGTATGTGCACCTTGTTGAAAATTATATTATGAGCTGTCATTCATGTGTTATAAACTTGTCAATATCAATTGTTATGTTGTTTTTAATCAAATTACAAACGAAATGCTGCCGAAATTTTAAATTTTAGGTCATTCCATTTTTCATTACATGCTTCCAACCAAACACCGGAACGGAACCGACCCGTTCTAGTCTTTTGCTCCTACCAAACACAGGAATGGAACGGACCCGTTCCTCTGGAATGGAACCATTCCATTCCATGACAGTTGGTCCCCCAACTGAACACATCCTAAGGTTCCTCTATCCCGAGCGAGCACCATGCATCGGCTCATCGGCATCACGCATCAAAAAATCTCCCTTAATAGGAGTTACCCCTTTATGGTAACAAATCCATGTGTTATAATCTAATCCCTGGAATACACAAGAGCTTTAGGCCCATGTGTCAATTATTTTCTGAATAATTTTCATATGCACATTTGTGGTTTCATGTCATGCGTAGTAATATAGTCCCACGTGGAAAGTGGAGGGGAGTTTGCACCAATATGTAAGGAACTCTCATCATCCACATATAATTGAAGCATGAGAAGTGCGATATAAATGTGCTCCTCGATCGCCCCCCCGGTCTCCTCCCTGCGCGTTGTATTTCATGAATGAGCTTCTTGATTGGAAGGAGGTATAATATGATCATCCTATGTTTAGTGGTTTATCTGTTTGCATTGCTTGATACCTTCATATGTATGCCTGGTATGTGCCAGCCTAATAAGATTACATACGTTAATCCTGCTAGCATTCTCGTCATGATTTTCATGTGGATTACAATGATTGAAAAAATCCCATTTTTAGGGGAAACATATTTAGGGCCTTATGACTACACTTAAACTAAACTCGTTTATGGTGCACACTTTAAGTTGGGTAGACGAAAACCATCTTGTGGCTCATGACCATGAACATGTGCTGGGTGGCAGGTGGTTTCCTCAAAGGAAACCTTACTCCTGACCAAGATAAAGCGTTCATGGATGCTACCATCGACTTTGTGGGTGTCATTTTGTGTGCGATTGGAGACAAGTTGATGGATGCGTATTTGTTAATATAGTTGGATCATATGGTGTTTTCCCCTCTTTATCTTGTTGTGATGAATTGAGTTTTCCTTTTGAGATTTTCAGATTGAATGCTTTTATAAATTTGAGAGCACTTGATATATGTCTTGCATATGAATGCCTGTGGTGACAATGGGGTATTATATTGACTAGCACAAATTCCCGTGCGTTGCAATGGGAGCAAAATATATCGCATGCTCCCAGCCCAATAAGCATGGATCAAGACTCGACCATGATGTCCACCTGATCACAATTGGTCCGAACGTAGTTAATCGCTAGGTAATGAGCTGAGCCACTGCACAAACATGTCTGCAAGGGTCGGCCGGGTTGAGGAACTTGGTCATGTGACATTGGTTCAAGACATACGACATGAGTAAGGGGTAGCTGGTTCGATGAACTATGTCGTGGACTCGCGGGATATCAAGATCAAAGCCCTGCTACTTGAGCCTCTCAAGAAACCCATGCGCTTGAAATCAGAAAGCCCGGGCAAAATCACACACGTGTGTCATTCTAGCATACCATGTTCTAGCACATCTTGTAACTAACAACTATGAAGAATGCAACATTGACAAACAAAAGATGTTTGCTTTTGTAACATCATAAATTGCTTTCTCATGGTTTTGTAAATCCGATTGCACATATGCCGATAGGATGACATTGGAGCATCCAATAAATCTAAACCAACTAAGAAAAAGTACAGCAAAAGCACGCCTTTCAAGTGGAAGATAGCTTGCAAATATCATGTTTAGAGGTGAAACTAAAGAACCTCAAAGGCTGTAAATTCATATAATTTACTTTATGTACAACTGATAGAGGACCAAGTAGCAATGATACCCAGTTAGAACGGAGCAGAGAGCAATTAATATAATACAAATAATAAAAAATAATTCAAACAACATCTACTTACCTAGTAATATTGATACCAATCTTCTTGCAGCAAGCATACAATTTATGTGAAGTTGTCAAACACATTCTTACCCTTGGCAAAAGATGTTTGGTAGTTAGGCACCAATATTCGAGAAAATACACTGATTTGCAAATACAGTACCCGACCGTGAGCTTACAGGCTAAGAGCTTTTAGTTGGCCAGGTCTACTGGAAGTTGTCTGTTGAGGTTCACACATAGAAAAAGAGTTTGAATAGAAGATCTGATGTTCAATGTTATTATTTTCATGTGGGAAAATTCTTAAAGTTATCTAGTGAGCTGCTTAATTAGAGTAACCTTAGTTCTGAGGAGTACTTGTCGATTTGCACAACACAAGTAGTTGACCTCCTTCAAAAAACATCTACAGTGGCATGTATTCTCTATGTGTACATTGGCAAAAACGATGTCTTATTAGTTACCGGCGTGAAGCACTATGGACAGAAAAACTTCAATGCGCAATGAGCAGTGAACATTTTCCAATTCATAAACGCCTAAACATGCCGGACCATGTCTACAGACGCAACTCAGTTATAGTTACCCTACCATCAGAGGCCACAAGCAGGGAGTTGGACTGTGGCAAGCAGCCTATGGCCATAAAATGCAGCACCCGCATAACTTCATACCACCTGTCGGTGTCAAAACCGGCGGATCTCGGGTAGGGGGTCCCGAACTGTGTGTCTAGGCGGATGGTAACAGGAGACAAGGGACACGATGTTTTTACCCAGGTTCGGGCCCTTCGTAATCGCCTCCAGCAAGTCTCGGTTACAATGGTAGGAGATCTACATATCCGTATTGCCAAGCTTGCCTTCCACGCCAAGGAAAGTCCCATCCAGACATGGGACGAAGACTTCAATCTTGTATCTTCATAGTCTAGGAGTCCGGCCAATGGTGATAGTTCGGCTATCCGGACACCCCCTAATCTAGGACTCCCTCAGTAGCCCCTGAACCAGGCTTCAATGATGACGAGTCCGGCGCGCATATTGTCTTCGGCATTGTAAGGCGGGTTCCTCCTCCGAATACTTCATAGAAGATTTTGAACACAAGGATAGTGTCCGGCTCTGCAAAATAAGTTCCACGTACCACCATAGAGAGAATAACATTTACACAAGTTCAATCTGCTGACGTATTCCGTGGCGTGACATCACACCACGGCCAGGCCTTTATTCGAATTGTTTTTATTGTTCCACCTCAGCGCGTTTAGCGAAGCGGTTTCCTTGGCACATCTTGTCAAAGCAGAGATCGTGTCCCCTTATTCCGGGATTCTCATCAATACGGGCGTGGGTAACCCAACTGCGCCATTGATTACGGCGCTTGCGAGATAAGCGAGTTTTACCAGGCTGGTGGGGACGCATAGTTTCGTCCGTCCATATAAGGGGATAAAGATCCACCTTTCTACCTACACCTTCTTCCTCCTTTGCTTATCCATTTCCGCGTACTCGAGCTCCAGTGCCCAAGTCCGCACATCTCGCCTCAACCTTCCCCAGCCATGTCCGGAGCGGGAGGCAAGTGGATGGCCTCCTCCGTCACGGAGGGGCACATCAAAAAGTTGAGGAAAGCCGGATACCTGCACAACGATATTGCGCACCGGCTTCCAGATGAGGGGCAGCTCGTCCCCACCCCCAGGCCCCATGAGAGGGTGGTGTTCCTTCCCCATTTCCTCCGTGGACTGGGCTTCCCACTCCACCCATTTGTCCGGGGACTCATGTTCTACTACGGCCTGGATTTCCACGATCTGGCCCCGAATTCAATCCTCAACATCTCAGCGTTCATCGTCGTGTGCGAGGCCTTCCTCTGCATCCAGCCCCACTTTGGCTTATGGCTGAAGACCTTCAATGTCAAGCCGAAGGTAGTGGGCGGCCGCCAAGCGGAGTGCAGAGGTGCCATGGTGGGCAAGATGCCCAACGTCCTGTGGCTCGAGGGTTCCTTTGTGGAGACCATAAAGGGGTGGCAATCGAGGTGGTTCTACATCACCGAGCCGCGTGACCCTGAATGGGCAGCGGACCCCGAATTCAGATCTGGCATCCCCACACGGCTCACCTCCTGGAAAGAGAAGGGCCTGACATGGGGCGATTTGGAAGAGCTGACCGAACTCCAAACTTGCGTCCAAAACCTCGTGAACAAGAAGATCAAGCTCGTCAACGCAGTCCAGGTCATGCTCATCCGCCGGATTCTCCCGTGCCAACAACGGGTGTCGGTGTCAAAATCGGCGGATCTCGGGTAGGGGGTCCCGAACTGTGCGTCTAGGCGGATGGTAACAAGAGACGAGGGACACAATGTTTTTACCCAGGTTCGGGCCCTCTCGATGGAGGTAATACCCTATGTCCTGCTTGATTAATATTGATGATACGGGTAGTACAAGAGTAGATCTACCACGAGATCAAGGAGGCTAAACCCTAGAAGCTAGCCTATGGTATGATTGTTGAGATGTAATGTTGTCCTACGGACTAAGGCCCTCCGGTTTATATAGACACCGGAGAGGCTAGGGTTACACAGAGTCGGTTACAACGGTAGGAGATCTACATATCCGTATTGCCAAGCTTGCCTTCCACGCCAAGGAAAGTACCTTCCGGACACGAGCCGGAGTCTTCAATCTTCTATCTTCGTAGTCTGGGAGTCCGGCGGATATTGATAGTCCGGCTGTCCGGACACCCCCTAGTCCAGGACTCCCTCAGTAGCCCTGAACCAGTCTTCAATGACGATAAGTCCGGCGTGCATAATGTTCGGCATTGCAAGGCGGGTTCCTCCCTTGAATAATCTGGAGAAGATAATGAACACCAGGATAGTGTTCGACTCTGCAAAATAAATTCCACATTCCAACGTAGAGAGAATAAAATACACTTAGCTCAATCTGCTGACGTTTTTACGCAGCGGGATATCACACCGCAGCCAAGCCCTCGTTTTTATTATTCCGCCTCAGCACGTTTAGCGAAGCGGTTTCCTTGGCACGTCCTGTCGAAGCAGAGATCGTGTTCCCTTTTATTCCGGGATCCTCATCAATACGTGCGTGGGTAACCCAACCGTTCCCGTCGCCACACCTCCTCTATCGAAGGGGAATCTCAAACGGTCACGGAGACGGCCCTTGGTATTATTTCCCCTTTATAAGAGGACCAAGGCCTGTCCTTGTCTTTCAACCTTGCATCGAATCTTTCCTCTGCTCTCCGTTCCAACACCTAGAGCTTCAGATTCGAGCACCTCGGATCCACAACAATGTCCGGCTCCGACCTCCAGGGCCGGTGGACGGAGGAGGACATATTGAAGTTGCGCGAGGCCAAGTACCTGGCCTACGAAGTTTCGCACAGGTTGCCTGCCCCATGGCAGGCCGTGCCAGCCCCCGAGCCCGGCGAATAAGTCGTTTTCGCATCTCACCTCCGTCGGGGATTAGGCTTCCCGACGGATCCTTTCGTGAGGGGGCTTCTATTCTACTACGGGCTGGACTTCCACGACTTGGCTCCGGAGTCCATCCTCCATATCTCCGCATTTATCATTGTCTGCGAGGCCTTCCTCCGCGCCATCCCCCACTTCGGCCTGTGGCTGAAAACATTCAAGGTGGAGCCGAAGATGATCGGGGGGCGCCAAGCGGAGTGCGGCGGGGCGACCATAAACAAGAAGGCCGATGCCCCATGGCTCGAAGGTTCCTTCCAAGAGGAACAGGGATTGTGGCAGCAGGAGTGGTTCTACATCACCGTTCCTAGGGGCAGCAAGCAAAAGCCGCCGCCCTCTTTCCGCCCGGGACCTCCATGGCAGCCGATGTCGTGGGTCAACCAAGGGCTCAACTGGGGCCGCCCAGGGACGTGCCCGCACTCTGAGGCCAGATTCGAGACCTCCAAACAAGGGAGATTGACCTGGTCAAGGTGATGCAGTCATGCTAACTAGGCACCTCCTACCTCGCAAACGCCGTCCCCTCCGCTTATGGGAGTTCAATCCGGAGGGACCTCGTATCCTCCAGCATTTCATGGGTGCGACACCCTTGGAGATGTACGAGCTGTTCTTCGGACCGCAGGTGGCGTATCCGGATTTGGCCGAGGATGCGGGACTAAGCCGCAATCGCCCGGATACTCAAGTAAATAGCTCAAAGCCCGGACATTCTATTTGTATGCCTTTCAAGATCGTCTCCTGACCCCTTATTCTTTACAGGAATGGGTGGCGCAATCAAGGCTGATAAGGTGTCCGGCCCCCCTCCCAGAGACCGCACTGGAGCCCGTGCTGGTCAGAATGTTGGAGGTTGCGCCCATAGAGGGGGGCAACGGGGGAGATAAAGGAGCTAATACTTCGTCCAAAGAGGCGACTGAAGAGGAGGGAACCAAGGATCCCTCCCTTCAGAGGGAGAAGAGGACCGCCTCCGAAGATCCGGAGGTCGAAGCCCCTAAGCGTGGGAAGAAATCCCCACCGGGGGGTCCGGCGTCCGAAGAGAATCCGAACGCGCAATCATCGCCCAAGGACCAGCCCTCCAACGAGCCGTGAGTATGAAAGGGGAAGTTTAATAAGAAAGTACCTTCGTTTATGCTTCTGTAGGTAACCGGAATATTTATGTCGCAGCTCGGATCTGCAACTGCCTCGAGATGAGTTCATCCTCGGGGATCTTCTTCCGGAGATGATGGAGAGCGACGCCTCCGTCGGCCGACGCCCCGCCAGATGAGGCAAAGAGCCCTAAGTGTCGCCACGGAGGGCGCCCCGAGTCCGAGGGGCCAAAGAGTTCAACACCTACCAGAGTCCGCCGAGAATCAAGAGTTTGCTTGAGAGGGCGTCCATTTCAGAAGATCACCGCACGTTAATGCGTACGGTGGTTGGAAGGATTTCGTCCGCTGAAAGCGGATTGCGTAGTGCCGCCATGAGCTTGCTGGCGGGATTTGAGGTATGCGAAAATGATGCACCACTTTGTCTTTTAACAGTTTTGCATATAAAAAATGCGCCCTGTATAGATAGTAGCCCCTGAGACTCGGTATGTTGTCGAAGACGACAGCGTGCCGAGGATCGAAAATCTAAACATCTCAGGTAATGAATACCGCCGTTCTGATACAGGTGGCGGATAGTCCGAGGGCCAGCCGGACTAATCAGTTTGCCGAATTGAGTCGACAACTGGACGTGGCAGATGCTGACATCGCACTTGTCAATCAGCGACTTGACGAGTCGCAAGGTAAATAAATTCTCCGCAGCCGCTTTATTGAGTGGGTTAAAGCCCTCCTCTGATAAGTTATATGCTATTTATACAGATAGTGCGGCTGCTGTGGAGAGCCTTCGGGCCGAGCTTGCACAAGCTAAGGAGCAAGCCCGCAGGAGTGATGCGGCTGCCGCGAGGGCGGCCAAGAGTTGAGGGCCGAAAAGGCCGCGCCCGCCTAAGCTAGGGCGGAGGTGGCAAATTGGCCAAGAAATTAAAGGATGCTACCGACCGCAATGAGGCTCTTGAAAAGGTGCGCTTATCCGAGCGGAAGACTCAAGAAGGCCACCGCCGAAGCCAAGGATGCCCGTTCTACAATGCGGCTATGAAGGAGGAGCTGCGCTAAGCCGAGAAATCACGGTGGCAGGCCGCTTCTTATCGTCGCCGTTTATGGATGCCAAGCACGCCAATTTGAGCGGCAAGGGGTTCGAGGATCCATATATGGATTTGGCTGCCGGTCGCGCCGATGCCGTTAGGGCACTTCCGAGCCGGGGGATCACGAGGTGGAAGAGTTATATTGACTCAATTCCACAACCGGATCGCCCTCTTCCGCCGACGGACAGGTTGGCGAATGGGCGAACTGAATAGACTGTCCGGCTAGCTATGATCGACATCGTGGCCTATGTATGTCCAGAGAGGTCCAAGGCGACGAAGCTACTTTGGCCTCTCGCAGCAGTTCCTTGGGGCGGTGCCGCATATCAAGGAGATGAAACGGTCGGCTGCATCGAGGGCGCGCGGATGGCTCTCGCCCGTAAAGGCGCAGATGTCCGGAGATGGATGCCACCGCTGTTGCTGCCCGAGGTTCGATGAAAACCGCTTCTGCCGAGCATTATTTCGGGAAGTTATGCGTGGCGCCGAATAATAGAGTCGCAGTGCTCAAAGAATGTAACGCCATTGAACGCTTTGACTTGTAAATCAATAATTATAGTATGAATGCTTTTTATACTTGTGCTTCCAAGTAGTAAAACTTCTCTGTCGGCCGCTTATGATACTTGTGTATAACCCGAAAGATGCAGATCTTGACTTCCCCTTGCACAAAGTGCCGGGTGTTATAAAATAGCGCTTTTTCACACTTAATCCGGCGTCTCGGTCCTGTTATAAGGAGGTGGTAGCGAGTTTAACGAGGCAATCCGGACTATGGTGCTTTATTTCTTTCACTTAACCAATGGAGCTCGAGGGTGGGGCTACGATATAGCCCCTAATGACACCGCACATCTCCGGATTCGGGTGCGTATGCTCTGACCGAAGCGGCCCTTCACAAAGTGGGAATTCTAAACATTCCGCAATCGATCAAGTGGTGACCGGACTCGCTATATCATGACATCAGTTTCGGCTTTCTCTCTCGAGGTGCTCGCCAAGCCGAACTAGGGCACAATCGCAGAGTTCTCCGGTGCCGCGTTAGCGGGTGATACGGAACGTAAGGCAGCAAAACACGGGAGCCGCAAACCCAACATTTGACCAAAGACATGATTCGAGCTGATGCATATAATGCCCAACTTGAGACGCCAACACTCCCGAAGGTGTTCGGACTTTATGATAACGGGCAGAATTATGCCCTAAGCCCCTTGTGTCCGTGCACGGCATTGTCTTCGACGCGCCGATGCCAAAGCGCCAGTTCGCTTTGGCTATAGGAGGAAGCCGAGGAGATTAACAACAAGAGACAAGAATAAAAGGGTCTACGAGGGTCTTAATCAAAAGAATCTTGAGACGGGTCCCTACTACACGTCTCATACTGCCAGTCTCCGCTTACCCGTTATCCCGATGGGTACGCACGCTTGTTCATCTCAGAGAAAAAGAGGAACATTTTAGTGTTAGAAACAGTTCGTGCAAAAAATATGCAAAAAAAGAGTAAGTGTAAATAATTAAAGCTAGGTTTATATGAGACCGCGGTTAGTTGTGCGCGCAGCCCCTTATGAAAGGGTATGCAGCTAGGGAGCCCCTAGCCTGTTGAGTCCGGATTCGTCTATCCGAGTCCGGGTCTTTATGACCCTCGCCAAATGGTGCCATGTGGACCGGCATCTTAAGTGTAAGAGACGCAGAATGCGTATGGCGTTGAAGCGGACAAAAGCCTTTCATCCCAATAGTGCTTGATATTCACTTTTAAATGGGACGATATGGAAAATTAAATTTTCGATCGAAAATTGTTCGCAACCCAACACGACTTCTAGTAATATCGAGCCTGCACTTGGCGTAAGGGCTGGCGAACTCCTTTGAAGGAAGTGCGGCTGTGTCGAATTTTGGTAGGGTCTATCCCCATCCGACGGATTGTGTTTGAGTATAGCAGGTTTAAGTCACCGCCCGCCCATTAGGACGTTTAGAATTGCAATCCGTCTATTACCGGATTCGATATCAAGGGAGTCCGTCCCGCGGTTCGAACACTTCTGGAGTAGTCCAGGTGGTCGAAAGTGATTGGTTTTGATATTTAATCTCTACGGTCTGCTGGGTTGGACCGTGCGAGGCTCTTTTTAGAAAGTGTCGCGCTATTTTTCCGTGTCCTCACATAAAGTGAGTTTACTGCTTTGACCCCTTGTGGGAAAGTCTTTTGTTTTCCGGTGCCCTGCTGGCGGGGTTTATCTTCTTCGCTTGACGCCGAGCCCTTTGTGTTCGGGCGCTTAATCGGCGAATCTGTTTGAAAACCCAACAATCCTCGTGGGTGTGATTTGCATGGCCTTCCGGTTACTGTGGATTTGACATATCCAACCCAAATTTTGTGTAGGTTAGACAGTTCGTCATTGTCGTCCTTGAGGGGTTGAGCTTTGTT
Organism: Aegilops speltoides; assembly: GCA_021437245.1. Taxonomy (NCBI): domain Eukaryota; kingdom Viridiplantae; phylum Streptophyta; class Magnoliopsida; order Poales; family Poaceae; genus Aegilops; species Aegilops speltoides. Next base: position 429,347,173 of record CM038143.1, on the reverse strand, counting down.
ATTCGCCGTGAGCTTTTAAATCCGCGTGATTGCCGTGTTTTTGGGCTTTTTTTTTATTCCGCGCTGCTTTTTTACGCCGTGATTTCCCATTTCCATCTCTTATCTCGATGTACTTGGGTCATTGGTGCGCATCTTGCCAGCCAGCTATCCTCTCCCGCATGAAGCGGGTCATGAGGCTTGTTAATGCGGTCATTGTCCTCGGTTTCTCTTGACCGAGGTGTCTGGCGAGCCATTCGTCTCGGACATTGTGCTTAAAAGCTGCTAAGGCTTCAAGTCCCTGACAATGACTATTTGGTTCTTTTTGGTAAGGAACCTGCTCCGCACTTCCGCCGACTCTCCGGCTTTTGAGTTGTGTGACTTAGGTCATCTCAGATCCGGAGGCCGGACATAAGTCCCTTGAAAATTTGCTCTAAACGCCTCGAGCTCTTCCCAACTTCCAACAAGAGTTTTCGGGAGGCTTTTGAGCCAATGACGGCTGGCCCTTTGAGCTTGCGGGTAGATATTTTATGGCATGGAGATCGCCTCCTCCGCCATATGTATATGCAATATATAGTCTTCTATCCGCATCTGTGGTCTGTTGTTCCATCGTATGCTTCTATGTTTATGGGTTTAAACCCTGCTGGGAATTCATGCTCCAAGACCTCGCCGGTGAAACATAGTGGGTGTCGGCGCCAGATTTGTATGCGTGCCGCCATCGTCGGACACTTGATGTGTTCCTTTGCTTATTGGGGCTGTCTTTTTGGGTCCGTAGATGGACCTGGCTGGGCCATTGGACGGTGGGGGCTTTATGGCCTCCTCGTCGAATTCTGGGAGCAGCTTTCGCTTCGGGTAGCTCTTCGATCGGTGGCCGTTGCCGTGTTTATCTGCGGTCTTGAGTACTTTGCTCCATCTTATTCGGAGCGCGTCTTCCGCTGTGTTGAGCTTCCGTTTTTCTTTCTTCAGGCTTCTTGCTGTAGCGATGAGCCCGCGCTTAAAAGCTCTTGTTCGACGGGCTCCTCGAGTTCGCTGTTGTTGGGGCTTGTTTCGTCTTCGAGGGAGGTATATAGTTGTGATCCTCGACCTTTTCCTCTGCCGCCTTTCGTGAGGGCTTGCTTCGCATCCTCCCGTCCGAGTCTTGCTTGGAGGGTTTGTCTTCGCACTCTCGGGGTATTGTTATTTCTGTGCCGGAATCTCCATTCTTGTTGTGGCGGATTTAGAGCGCATCACGACGCCGGCGTTTGGGTTGCTTCTTTAGAGAATCTTCCTCCGCTGCTTTTTCGCGCCCCTTCTTTTGGGGTATCCACTATGTAGACGCTATACGACGAGGTGGCCTTCCAAAGCCTCGTGGCGCTGGTCTCGTTCGCCTCCGCATCGCCGCCCATAGCGCCGATGTCATCGAAGTCGTAGTCTAGCATGTCGGTTAAGTCCTCGGCAAAGGCTACAAAGTGGGTGGTGGGTGGGCTCTGAATTTCTTCGTCGTCCGTATTCCCAACCGCCCCGCCCATAGTCCGCCAGATTCTCCCGAGAAGTAGAGATGCTTCAGAGAATTGAGGATATCGCCAAATGGCGAGTCTTGAAAGATGTCTGCGGTGGTGAATTTATAACCGCGCCTAATCTGGTTTAATTGGCAAGGGCGCGGGAGGCTCGGAGTCCGCGAGGAGTTCGTGCCTCGATCACGAAGTTTCGCAGGGACAAGATTGGTATTCGCCCATCGCCGCCGATGTTAAAGCCCCGGGCGCGCTTATCCACCGACCCTCGACATGGGCAATCGGCTCCAGGCTAGTGGCCGGAGCGGATCTGAGTGCGGCCTCCAAAGCACTGTCCGGCGGCAGAGCTAGATCATGCCCATCGACACAGTGCGGCGCGCTTGGCTGTGGCTCGAGTCCGTCGAAGATCGAGTCTCCGCGGTCATCGGCCGTGAAGTTCGGGCTTCCGAATCTGACCTGGCGGCCAGGGGCGTAGCTTTCGATCTGCTCCAGATGGCCAAGAGAATTGGCCCACAGTGCAAAGTCGCCGAGTATGAAGACCTGTCCGGGGAGAAAAGTCTCACCCTGGACAGCGTTGATGGTTGAAGATGCCATCGAGCCTATCGGTGACGCACACGCAGGAACTCTCAATGAAAGCACCAATGTCGTGTCAAAACCGGCGGATCTCGGTAGGGGGTCCCGAATCGTGCGTCTAGGCGGATGGTAACAAGAGACGAGGGACACAATGTTTTTACCCAGGTTCGGGCCCTCTCGATGGAGGTAATACCCTACGTCCTGCTTGATTAATATTGATGATATGGGTAGTACAAGAGTAGATCTACCACGAGATCAAGGAGGCTAAACCCTAGAAGCTAGCCTATGGTATGATTGTTGAGATGTAATGTTGTCCTACGGACTAAGGCCCTCCGGTTTATATAGACACCGGAGAGGCTAGGGTTACACAGAGTCGGTTACAACGGTAGGAGATCTACATATCCGTATTGCCAAGCTTGCCTTCCACGCCAAGGAAAGTACCTTCCGGACACGAGCCGGAGTCTTCAATCTTCTATCTTTGTAGTCTGGGAGTCCGGCGGATATTGATAGTCCGGCTGTCCGGACACCCCCTAGTCCAGGACTCCCTCAACGGGCTTTCAACTTGTGGGAGTTTGATCCGGCACAGCACCAGACCTTGAGTAGGCTCTTCGACACTACGTACGAAGACGCCTGGAAGGTGTTGTTCAAGGGCGCCGAGGCTCCCGCATCCGCTACCGAAGATCGCGGATTCAGCAGTGTGAAGCCGGCGAGGTAAGCTATTTTACCCTTTACGGGACACTTGTTTTTCATAGTTTGACTCTATGCGGGATCTAAACTCCCTTACCTTTGACAAGCCCGGCAAGAAGTCCGGGCAGGTTAATCGTCCGCCCCTTACTGAAGACCCACGGACGCTCGATTGACGGGTTATCTGGTTCCGGCACCTTACGTGGTGCCGGAGAAGAAGGCCAAGAAGAAGGCCCCGGGAACCCGAAAGAGTTCCCGGCATCAGGTGTTATCAGACTCATCGTCCGATGACCCCGAGGCGGACTCCTCCCGCGAAGACAAGGTGGAGAAAAAAGAGGCTTCTCACCCAGTGGGGGGAGAGAAGAAAAGGAAGGCCTCCCCATCTGGGGAGGCCGGAGGGTCCAAGAAGGGGAGGACCCTTCCTCCGGACTGTTCCACCAACGCCGACGACGGCGAAGAGGAGTGGCCCTCAAGGGCCAAGCCCTTGGCGAGATCGTAAGTGTCCGGATTCCAGAATAACTCATGATTTTTCCTTTGTCACGTAGTGTCTTCTAACACCGAATACAACCATGTATCCCGCCCAAGGATGAGCTCCCCTCTTCGTCGAGCGGCTCCCTGGATTCGTCGGATGTGAATAGCACTTCACTTCCGACCGCCTCCTCCCCTTGTGACGCAGACGACGCCGCGGTGGAGTCCCAAAAGGGGCCCGGCCAGGAGGAGGAGGAGGTCCCGGAGGTGCCGCAAGGCAACCTCCTAGACTTTGGGCACGCGGGGGATCAACCCCCGAAGGGTTCTGAGTTCGGCCATGGGCCGGACTCCGCATCGGAACCTTTAGTGGTTCCAGAGTCCGGCGAGCGGACCCTTCGTAAGAAGGGCGAGACTGCGATGCCGGTGACCTCCGTCCAATTGGAGGCGCCGGATAACTTGATGGAGGCGCCTGAGCACCGCACTGTTATGAGTGCGGTGATCCAGAAAGTTCAGTCCGCCAAGAGCTGGCTGATTAAAGCCTGTACCAGCCTTCTAACAGGCTTTGAGGTAAGTTTTTAAGATATGTAAGAATATTACCGCATAGACAGTAGCCCCTGATGCTCAGTTTGGTGTTCGGAAAGAAAAGCCGAACTGAGGATCTAAAAATATATACGCAGGAGTCTAACATAAGCATGTCAATATGGGAATGCAGGCTGCGCTACTGACCTCTGCCGCACTGACTACGGAGGTTAATGCATTGAAGCAGAGCCTCGAGCGGTCCGAGAACAAGCTCGGCCGTGCCAAGAAGCAGCTCGAGGACAAGGAAGGTAAGTGATACCTTATTAAAGTAATACCTTATAGAAAGGATTTGGTTGCAAAAAATGACAGGAATAATGTGAGTATTGCCGGGGCCACGAACGAGGTGGCGACCCTGAAGGAAGCGGTGTCCAAGGCCGAAAGCAATGCGGCCGCGGAACGCACCGAGCGAGAGAAGCAGGAGGCGCGGGTGGCGGAGGTGCAGCAAGAGCTCCAGGCTCTCGTGGAAAAACACGAGAGTTTGGAGCGTGACTCGAAGACTCGAGAGTCCGAGCTTGCCTCGGCTCTTGAGAGTGCCAAAGCCACTAAGGCCGAAGCCCAGAAGGCCCTCCAGGAGATTGAGGCGATAAAAAAGATAGTGGCAGGTAAGGCATTCTTCATGCAAAGCAAGCATGTAAAAGTGAATTATCTGTTACTTACCCAAATTCGGAGCTCTCCAGGAGCGTTCACAGATCTGCCCCATAGTGTGTCTAATCCTGCCACGTTCTATCGAGCCGAGGAGGGGAGCTCGACGGAAAAGGTGTTCTGGTCTCAATATGCTGAGGCCGGACATCCGGTGCCCCTGAGCGACCAGCTGAAGCAGCTGATCGAGCTCCACAAGGTGGCCGAACAGGCCATGAAGGGCCTCATAGTTCGGCTGTGGCCTAAAGAAGCTATGCACGGAGCTACTTGATCCGGTGCGTGCGGCTGGTGGACGCCCCATGGGTTGAAGTCACTGCTGCCTGGCTCAGATTGAGGGTGCCCGTCGGGCCCTTGCCCGCGCTAAAATGCACTGGGGCAAGATGGACGCCGAGAAGCTTGTGACGGACGCGCCACCGCCGGGCAAGGAGTATCGCACGCCCGAGATGTACTATAAGGGTGTCCTGAAGGGTGCCCACCTTATAGCGGGTGAGTGCTCCAAAGATGTAATTTTTGGGTAGACTCGCATTTGTTATCATGTGCGCTGAAAACTTTGTTCATATGCGCTAAGCAATGCTTGTTAATTTAAAATATTACCTTCTGTGCGGCCGTTTATCAAATTTGAGAGATGGCAAGTCGTTGGCTTCAGCCCCCATGCCACGAGTGCTGGGGTGTTCGGGATAAACTTGAGTGCTCTTGTTCCCATTCTTCGGTCCTTCGAGGGAGGCCCTCAACACAACGAACGAGGCAACCGGACTTATAATGCTTGAACACTCCCACTTAGCCATAGAATTCTATACTTTTAAATTTCGGCGAAGCCCCTAGTGTTCGGAAGACCGAATTCGGGGCACTATCCACGCCTGGGCCGGACAAAGCCGACTCCTCGCTCTAGGCGGCATAAGTCTTTAGGGACTCAAAAAACCTCTCGAACAGCGACCGGCTCTCGCCCTATCATGATGGTCAGTTTTAGCTTTCTCCACTGAGGTGCTCAACCTAGCTCAACTGGGGCACAATCGCAGTGGTTCTCCCAGCGCTACCTTAGCCGATATAACGGAACGTAAGGTACCAAAACATGGGAGCCGGGCAAACCCAACTATTGACCCAAGACATGATTCGGAGCCGATGCATATAATGCTATAAGTTTCGGTGTCGCACTTGTTAAAGTGTTCGGACTTATCACAACATATTTTGGGGTACTTAAGCCCCTGGTGTATTTGGCCGTACCAAAGCGTACGGATGCAACATGTCATAAGTGAACATATATAGATAAAAAAGGAATGCAATAATAGGCAAAAAAGCGATGCATTGTTTATTCAAAAAATACTGCAATGAAAGCAAAACGATGCAAATAGTGCGATAAGCAAGGGATGGGACTATTTAACATGTCCCCCTCCAGGGGTAGGCTGCGGGATGGTATGTAAAACAGGTATACTGCTTGTAATAGAGACCACCTGGACACTCGACGTAGCTTCTCTGCTTCCCTGGCTGTTGCATCGTGAGTTTGGCAATTCTACTACCGGATAGGGCTTCTGGAAAACGGAGTCCTGAGAATAAGAAAAAAAAGAATGACACAATTGGGAGCCCCTGGTGCGTTTGAGCCGCTCTCCAGGCATGCCGTGGTCGTGCCCCTACCCCTATGCCCATGGTATCTCCAAAGCGTAGTTATGTACGCGTGGTACTGGTCTCGCGATTTCGCGAGGGCTGGGGTTGGGGCTGCATTGCTACGCATGCTCGGAATGTGCCAGGTGGTCTTGTTGTAGGTTACTCCGGGCGCGCTTGACGGTGTCCGGCCGCTTAATAGCCGGACTCAAGAATTGCCTTAAGAGGCTGCTTTGTACTTCCGCCAAGAAGAGCTGCCAGATGCTCCTCCGCTCGGAGAGAGCGCTCGTGTTTCGTTGACCATGATGACTCCTCGAGGGCCCGCATCTTGAGCTTGAGGTATGCGAAAAGCGGCACCGCATTGAACTTTGCAAATGTGGTTCGTCCGGCGAAGGCATGATAGCCGCTGCCATGAACGGGACTATGTCAAGATTAACTCTTTGCTTCGGAAGTTATCCGGGGATCCGAAGACCACTTCAAGTGTAACTGAGCCTGTACAGTTGGCCTCTACACCTGGTATGACGCCTTTGAAGGTCGTCTTTGTGGGTTTAATCCTTGTGGGGTCTATGCCCATCTTGCGCCCAGATCCCGATAAAGCAGGTTCAGACTCGCTGCCGCCGCCCATCAGACTCTAGTGAGGTGAAATCCGTCGACGCTTGGGTCTAGAACCAATCGCGGCGAATCCGCCATGGCGGATGCTAGTGGGTGGTCCTTCGATCAAAAGTGATCGGGCAGAGGACCACAGATTGAACTTTGGGGCGATCGCTCCATCGCATATATGTCCCTGAGTGCACGCTTCCGCTCCCTTTTGGGTATGTGGGTTGCGTATATCATGTTCACCGTCTGCACTTGTGGTGGGAAACCCTTCTGTCCTCTATTGTTCGGCGGCCGGGTCTCCTCCTCGTCATCGCTATGCAGCCCCTTGTCATTGTTTTCGGCAGTTAACTTGCCTGCCTGCTTGAACACCCAACAATCCCTGTTGGTGTGACTGGCTGGCTTTTTGGGGGTGCCGTGTATCTGGCACGAGCGATCGAGTATTCGGTCCAAATTGGACGAGCCCGGAGTATTTCTTTTGAATGGCTTTTTCCGTTGACCAGGTTTAGAGCCTTTGAATCCGGCATTGACTGTCGTATCCTCAGTATTCTCGCCATTAATGCGGCGCTTGTGCTTGTTGCGACGCGACCTGCCGTTGGTGTCCTTGGTATCCGAATTACCAGGGCTCTTGGTCAGGTTGTTACTGCGAGCTAGCCAGCTGTCCTCTCCCACGCAGAAGCGGGTCATGAGTGATGTGAGGGCTGCCATGGATTTCGGCTTTTCCTGTCCTAGGTGCCGGGCAAGCCACTCGTCGCGGATGTTATGTTCGAAGGCTGCAAGGGCCTCTGCATCCGGACAGTCGACGATTTGATATTTCTTGGTTAAGAACCGTGTCCAGAATTGTCTGGCCGATTCATCTGGCTGCTGAATTATGTGGCTTAGATCATCAGCGTCTGGTGGTCGCACATATGTGCCCTGGAAGTTATCATGGAATGCGGCTTCCGTGTCTTCCCAACAACCAATTGATTCTGGCTGGCAAGCTGTTGAGCCAATGTCGAGCTGGTCCTTTAAGCTTGAGTAGGAGGTATTTGATGGCGTGTAGATCATCACCGCGGGCCATGTGGATGTGAAGGAGATAGTCCTCGATCCAAACCGCAAGATCTGTTGTGCCATCGTATGATTCAATGTTTACAGGTTTGAAACCCTCAGGGATTTGATGATCCATTACTTCGTCTGTGAAGCATAGTGGGTGTGCGGCGCCTCTGTATTGGGCTATATCACGACGCTCAAATGAGCTTTGTCTGCTGTGTTCGGCCCGACCGGAATTGCTGTGTCCGGCGTGACGGTTATCATTATGTATCGTGGGGCGCCCACGCGATCCGTAGATCGATCTTGTTTGCCTTGCCTTGTCCTCGAGTATATCCCGTAGGTCTAGCGCATTTTCCCGTGCCTTGGTATTTTTTGAGCGGCGCCGGGGTGCGGCTTGAGTGTAGGGCCAAGAGGCCTCTTTGTCGCTGTTACGAGGTGGCTTTCGTCGCCATATTATCTTGCCGGTGATGTAGGTTTAGGTGCTTCCTCCTCTAATCGGGGTAGCAGCCTGCGTTTTGGGTAGCTCTTGGAGGGGCGTTCGAGTTCATACTCTTCGGCCGCAAGGACTTCAGTCCATCTGTTGGCTAGCAAGTCTTGGTCAGCTCTAAGCTGTTGCTTGCTTTTTCTTGAGGCTACTTGCCGTGGCTATTAGCTGCGCTTGAAACACTCTTGTTCGACGGGATCCTCGAGCACTAAAAATTCGCTCATCGCCGAGGCTTGCCTCGCCTCTTGAGGGAGGCATATAATTATCGCCCTCACCTCTCGCCTGCCGCCTCTCTCATGAGGTTGGCTTCTCCATCCTCATCGTGAATCTCTTTGGAGGGGTTGTCTTGCACCTTGTCCGGGTGTTATTGTCTCCAAAGGCGGAATCTCCATTTTTGCTGTATGGATTTAAAAGCAGCGCCACGACGCCGGGCGCTTAGGTTGTTTCTTGGAGGGTCATCCTCCGTTGTTCCATCGCCATTCCCATCCTTTGGGATGTCCACCATGTAAATGTCGCATGACGAGATCCTTCAAAGCCTCAGAGGCGCTGGTTCTGGTCGTCTCTGCATCGCCGCCCATACTGTCGATGTCTTCGGAGTCAAAGTCTAGCATGTCGGTTAAGTCATCGACAGTGGCTACAAAGTGGGTGGTGGGTGGGCTTTGAATTTCTTCGTCGTCTGCAACCCAACCGTCCTGACCATAGTCCGTCCAGGGCTCTCCTGTTAAAGAGAGAGACTTTAGTGAATTCAGGATGTCGCCCAAGGGCGAGTGCTGAAAGATTTCCGCGGCAGTGAACTCCATAGCCGGCGCCCAATCGGATTTGATTGGCAGGGGCGCGGGGGGTTCAGAGTCCGGAGAGGAGTTTGGCACCTTGGAGTCATGAGCTTCGCAAAGGACAGGGTTGGTATTCGGCTCTATCGCTGTAGAGGTAGCAGCCCCCGAGGCGGTGTCCAGCCACCCGTCCTCGATCGACGCAGTCAGCCCCAAGCTAAAGGTCTGAGCAGACACTTGTGCAGCCTCCAGGGCACTGTCCGGCAGTAGAGCTAGATCATGCCCGTCATGACAGTGCGGCGTGCTTGGCTGTGGCTTGAACCCGTCGAAGATCATGTCTCCGCGGACGCCACCGTAGTTTCAAACTTCCAAATCGACCGATGGCTGTGGCATAGCTTTCGATCTGCTCCAGATGGCCAAGTGAATTGGTCCGCAGTGCAAAGCCGCCAAATACGAAGATCTGTCCGGGGAGAAAAGTCTCACCCTGGATCACGTCGTTGTTGATGATCGAAGGAGCCATCAGGCCTAAAGGTGACGACACAGAGGAACTCTCAAAGAAAGCACCAATGTCGGTGTCAAAACCGGCGGATCTCGGGTAGGGGGTCCTGAACTGTGCGTCTAGGCGGATGGTAACAGGAGACAAGGGACACGATGTTTTTACCTGTGTTCGGGCCCTCTCGTGGAGGTAAAACCCTACTCCCGCTTGATTAATATTGATGATATGGGTAGTACAAGAGTAGATCTACCACGAGATCAAAGAGGCTAAACCCTAGAAGCTAGCCTATGGTATGATTGTTGTTCGTCCTATGGACTAAAACCCTCCGGTTTATATAGACACCGGAGAGGGCTAGGGTTACACAGAGTCGGTTACAATGGTAGGAGATCTACATATCCGTATTGCCAAGCTTGCCTTCCACGCCAAGGAAAGTCCCATCTGTACACGGGACGAAGTCTTCAATCTTGTATCTTCATAGTCTAGGAGTCCAGCCAATGGTGATAGTTCGGCTATCCGGGCACCCCCTAATCCAGGACTCCCTCAACGTACCTCTGCTGCAGGGTCGTATTCGAGACCTCCAAGAGAGAGAGAGAGAGAGATCAATCTGGTCGTAGTGGCACAGGTCATGCTGATTCGGGCGCCATCGCCTCAAGAAACGCGTTGCCCCCTCCGCCTGTGGGAATTTAATCCGGAGGGACCACGAGCTCTCCAACATTTTATGGGTGCGACACCCGTGGAGATGTATAAACTGTTCTTCGGATCACCAGAGAAGTGTCCGGACTTGACCAAGGACGCAGGTCTGAGCTGCAATCGCCCGGATACTCAAGTAAGTAGTCCTGTACCCGGACACGCTATTCGTACATTTATCATAAACTTGCCCTTTAAGGAGCTGTCCCTTGAACAGGAGTGGATAGCGAAAGCAAAGCTGATAAGGTGTCCGGCCCCCCTCCCTGAGACCATGCCGGATCCTGTGTTAACCAAGATGCTGGCGGCTGCGCCTTTGAAAGAGGGCGAAGGGGGGAACAGGGGAGATACTGCCTCTGCGAAGGAGGCTTTCGAGAGAGGGGGATCGATAATCCCTCCCTCCAGGGGGAGAAGAGGACCGCTTCTGAAGATCCGGAGGCCAAGGCCTCAAAGCGGGGAAAGAAATCTTCGCCAGAGGGTCCAGCGCTGGGAGACACCCCAGCCGCACTATTTCCCCAAGGGGATTGGCCCTTCAGCAAGCCGTAAGCAGTCTTGTAATAAGGGACATCCCTGTTTTTATTTCTGAAGATAACCAAAATTTTACCTTGTAGTTTGGATCTCAGCCCTTCTCAGCAGAGCTCGTCTTCGGGGGATCTTCGTCCGGAGATGATGGAGAGCGAAACGCCTCCACCTACCGTGCCGTCATGCGAGGCGGACGACCCTGAGGTGTCGTCGCGGAGGGTTTCTCCGAGTCCGGCGAGGCCGGAAGGTCCAGCGCCAATCGGTGTACGGTCGAGGAGTCAAGGATCTGCTCGGCAAGCGTCTATCTCAGAAGATCACCGTGCATTAATGGGTACGGTGATTGAAAGGATTTCATCCGTTGAGAGCGGATTGCATGAAGCCGTCAGAAGTTTACTGACAGGGTTTGATGTACGCAAAAATGGTGTACCTTCTAACAGTTTTGCATATAGAATGCGCCCTGTATAGATAGTAGCCCCTGAGACTCGGTACGTTGTCAAAAGTGACAACGCGCCGAGGATCATAATCTCAGTTGTAATATGTCGCCTTTCCTATATAGGTGGAGGATCATCCGGTGGCCAGCCGGACTGATGAATTTCCCAAACTGAAGCGGCAACTTGACGTGGCGGATGCGGACATCACGCTTGTCAATAAGCGACTTGACAAGTCACAAGGTATGCGACTTCTCCGCGAACACCCAGTAAGGGAGCTTGACACACGTGCCTTACAACATGTATGCTTAATGCAGATGGTGCCGCTGCTATGGAGGGCCTTCGTGCGGAGCTCGCCCGAGCCAAGGAGCAAGCCAGAAAAAGTAATGCGGCTGCCTTGAAGGCGGCTGAAGAGCTAAAAGCCGAATAGGCTGCTCACTGCCGAAGCAGGGAGGAAATGGCCGAGATGGCTGTGAAGTTGAAGAATGCTACCGACCGCTACGAGTTTCTTGAAAAAGATCGTCGAGCGGAACAAGAGGACATGAAAAAGGCCACTACTGAGGCCAAGGATGCTCGCTCTGCGATGAGAGCGATGAAAGAGGAGCTCGTCGGGCAAAGTCAAGATATTACGGCCGAAAGCCTTTTCGCGCTGGAGGAAATTTACGGATCCTAAGTATGCTCTGGTTGGGTCACCGTAAGTACGGAGGATGCTTATCTGGATTTGGCGGCGAGTGCCACAGACGCGGTCGCACACTTCCGAGGCCAAAAGGATCACGGAATGGAAGAGCTTTTTTGGTCGCAGTTCCATAGTCCAGAGCGTTCGCTTCCATTGACTGATCGTTTGGCCGAATGGGCTGAGCTGAATAGGTTGTCCGGACTTGCCATGAAGGATGTCGTGACTCATTTGTGGCCAAGCAGGCCCGAGCCGAAGAGTTATTTTGGCTTGGTGCACCAGTTCCTTGGTGTGGTGCCGCATATTGGTGCAATGAAGCGGTCAACATGCATAGAGGGTGCGCGGATGGCTCTTACCCGTGTCAAAACATGCTGGGCGGAGATGAAGGCCACCGACATTGCATCCCAGGATTCGGACGGAAGCCGAGTACCTGCCGAGCACTATTTTGAGGAGGTCCTGCCGGGCGCTCGTTTAATAGAGACGCAATGCTCGAAGGATATTATGTTCTAATGACATGTATGATTTGTGAAACGATGTTTCAATATAATATAAGGGCTTTTTATACTTGTGCGTTCAAGTATTGAAATACCTCATGTGGCAAGTAATGTATATGTGTATATAACCCAAAGATGGCAGTCTTGACTTTCAGCCCCCACGCACATAGTGCGGGGTGTGTTTGCAAAAAGCGATTTTCACACTTAATCCAACGCCTTGGTCCTGTGAAGGAGGTGATAGCGTAGCAAACTAGGCAACCGGACTATAATGCTTTATCACTTTCACTTAGCCATAGGAGTTCGATGGTGGGGCTACTATATAGCCCCTAGAGGCACCGCGCTCTCCCGAATTCAGGGCCCGTATGTGCCTGACCGGGAAACGGTCCTTCGTTAATGCGGAGGAATTCTAAACATTCCAATGGGTCATCGAGTGGTTGACCAGTCTCACGCTATATCATGATAGTCAGTTTTCGGCTTTCTCTACTGAGGTGCTCACCAGGGCGAACCGGGCACAATCGCAGAGGTTCTCCCGGTGCCGCGTTAGCCGATAGAGCGGAACGTAAGGGCAGCAAAACACGAGAGCCGGCAAACCCAACATTTGACCAAAGACATGATTCGAGCTGATGCATATAAGGCCTAACTCGAGACGCCAACACTCCCTAAGGTATTCGGTCTTTATGAAAACGGCAGAACAATGCCCTAAGCCCCTAGTGTCCGTGCACGCAAAAAATTTCCGACGTGGCCGATGCCAAAATGCCAGCCTCCTCCTCGGTTATAGCAAGAAACCGGGAGATGTGTATCAACAAGAGACAGTAAAAAGGTTTACACAGGGTCTTAATCTGAAAAGAATCCTTGCGACGGGTCCCTGCTGCACGTCTGCGCCTGTGTCTCCGTTGTGCCGTATCCTGGACGGGTATAGCGCGGCGTTCATCTGTAAAAGAGAGGAACTTAGTTGAAAAAAGATCGTGCGAAAAATGTATTTTAAAATAAACAGAGTATGATTCAAAAAATGAATAAAATTGAGCTTTAGTGTCTCTTTGTTGTACATGCGTGGAGCCCCTTGTAAGGGGGTACGCGGCTAGTAAGCCCCTTGTTTATTTATGCCGGACTCGCCTAACCGTGTCCGGGGTCTGAATGACCTATTTAGGTGCTTTGATCGGCACAGCCAGATTAGTGTGTGGCTGTCGAGGCAGTTTCACATTCTTCCGTGTTCGAGGAACACTCGAAGTTTCCCTTTAATGTGATGATGTCGCGTGGACCGGGCATTTTAAGTGTAAGGGATGCATAATGCGGTATTGCGTTAAAGCGGGCGAAAGCTTCACGTCCCAATAGTGCTTGATAGCTACTTTTAAATGGGGCGATGTGGAAGACTAATGTCGGTGTCAAAACCGGCGGATCTCGGGTAGGGGGTCCCGAACTGTGCGTCTAGGCGGATGGTAACAAGAGACAAGGGACACAATGTTTTTACCCAGTTCGGCCCTCTCGATGGAGGTAATACCCTACGCCCCGCTTGATTAATATTGATGATATGGGTAGTACAAGAGTAGATCTACCACGAGATCAAGGAGGCTAAACCCTAGAAGCTAGCCTATGGTATGATTGTTGAGATGTAATGTTGTGTCCTCACGGACTAAAGCCCTCCGGTTTATATAGACCCGGAGAGGCTAGGGTTACATGTGAGTCGGTTACAATGGTAGGAGATCTACATATCCAGATTGCTGCTTGCCTTCCACGCCAAGGAAGTACCTTCCTGACACGAGGCGAGTCTTCAATCTTCTATCTTTGTAGTCCGGGAGTCCGCTGATATTGATAGTCCGGCTGTCCGGACACCCCTAGTCCAGACTCCTCAAGAGCCCCTTAACCAGGCTTCAATGACGATAAGTCCAGCGTGCTTGTAGTCTTCGGCGTTGCAAGGCGGGTTCTCCTTTAAATTCCATGTTCTGCCCGAATAGTGTCCGCTTCACCTCGAATCATCAGGCTTCTTGGCTTCTATGCCAAATTATGGCCCTTCTTCACGCGTCGCATTTAATGCGTAAAAGCTAGGGAATCTTTTACAGTTTACCCCTTGGTTGTGCGGGTCACCTGCCTATTAAAGGGGCAGGGATCCAGATCCAAACCGCACCATCTTCCTCCCGCGTATATTCCATCGAAGCGCCTCTGACCCTGAAATCCATTCCACCATGGATCGTCAACGCGGCTCTTCCTCACGCGCTCCTAGCCCATCGCCGGGGGATTGGAGGAGGTGCTCTATTTTGCACCATGAGCTGGTAAAGCTCCAAATGGAGGGATTGCTTCCTCCGGCCTTCATGGTTCCGGTCCGAGCCGGACTGGTTACTTATCAAGGTGGGAGGCAGGCGGAGGACACCCCAAGCCCCAACAAGGGGGAGCGGGTGTGTTTCATCCCCTATCTGATAAGGGGACTTGGATTTCCAATACATCCGTTCCTCCGCGGGCTCTCAAGTTCTATGGACTCCAGCTCCATCACCTCACGCCTACCTCTGTGCTTTGCATATCATGGCTACGTAGCTCTCTGCGAGCTATTCCCGGGCATCGAGCCCCATTTCGCATTGTGGAAGAGGCTGTTCGCCTCGCACTTCGTTCTCACCAGGGGTCCATATATCAAGTAGGCGGCGCCGAGATATGGCGCATCACCGACCGGATACCTATCCGCACCCCCAAGAGGGTGTCCAAGACCGGCCCTCGGAGTGGTTTTATATTGTAGACGCCTGCCGCTCGACCCAATTCGGATTGGCCTCCGGAGTTTGATGCTGCTCCTTGAAGAAACGCCTCACCGGGCGCCCATGAGCCCCCCTTTGGAGGAAGACAAGAGCGTTCATTACTTGATGGGCGAATAAGATTAATGGCTCATTCCGCTTGACCATGATTGGAGTCATGGCGACGCAGATCAAGCGGGGGTGCAACCGCTGCAATACAGAGGCCACCCCATGTGGGATTTCAATGGGAAGGACTATGCCACTTTTTGACGGCCGAAGGGTCAGATTCAATCGAGGATCTCGTGAAGATCCCGTCCGGTCTGTATAAGGGGAGAAGGAGGACTTCCTTCGTCCGAACCCTGTGGATGGGTTTTCTATGGTCAATCCCAGAGGATGGGTAAGCGAACACCTCAAAAGGGCCTTTACCGTATTTTCGAAGTTTAAGCTTCTTTATTACGTCTTTGGCGCAGGGTCTACGCCGGACTGTGGAGGACATGGTGAGTCCTGCTCCGCAACCCGAGGACCCAGAAGGATCCCTGGGTCCGGCCTCCGAAGAGGATCCGGACCTCGGGGTGGAGCTAATCGACGGGGTGTACCACCAGCTCAGCATTGACGATGCGTTGGTCGCCATTACGGCGGACTACCCCGGGCTAAATTCGGCATCCCAGGTGACCAAGATGTAGGATCGAAAGTATGTCTAGAGGGGGGGTGATTAGACTACTTGACAATATAAATTTTTTGCCTTTTGACAAAGAACAGTTTTTGGCAGATTCACGATTATGATCAAGTCAAGCATCACCCTACACATGCAATTCTATAGTATAGGCAGCGGAAAGTAAATTGCACATGTAGTAAAGAGAGGTGGAGAAGAGCAAACGCAATTTTGGAGACGCGGTGATTTTTCTCGTGGTTCCGATAGGTGGTGCTATCGTACTTCCACGTTGATGGAGACTTCAACCCACGGAGGGTAATGGCTGCGAGAGTCCACGGAGGGCTCCACCCACGAAGGGTCCACGAAGAGGCAACCTTGTCTATTCCATCATGGTCTACGCCCATGGAGGACTAGCCTTACTCGGTATAGATCTTCATGAAGCAGGCGATCTCCTTGCCCTTACAAACTTCTTGGTTCAACTCCACATCTCGATGACGGAGGCTCCCAAGCGACACCTAACCAATGTAGGAGGCACCACCCTCCAAAAGGTAATAGATGTTGTAGATGATGATGAACTCCTTGCTCTTGTGCTTCAAATGATAATCTCCCCAACACTCAACTCTCCTCACTGATTTGGCTGTGGTGGAAGAAAGGATTGAGTGGAAAGCAACTTGGGAAGGCTAGAGATCAAGCTTCATATGGTGGGAGTGGAGCAACTTGATCTCAACACAAGGGTAGGTAGTTCTCTTCTCAGAAATGTAAGGTAGGAGTGGTAGTTCTTTCTGATGGCTCTCTCCACGAATGAAGAGGGGTGGAGGGGTATTTATAGCCTCCACACAAAATCCAACCGTTACACACATTTGAGCAATCTCGGTGGGACCGAAGTTGACAACTCGGTGAGACCGAAAGTTCAAATAATGTGAACGTTGGGATTTTCGGTGGGACCGAAAATACAATCTCGGTTAGTCCGATTCGTGCAATGACAAGAGCATGCCAATTTCGGTGGGACCGACTTCATCATCTCGGTGACACCGATTTGATGATAGAAGGTTACAGAAGCTTGGCAACTCAAGTTTCGTGAGACCGAGTTCGAATCGGAAAATCCGAGTTTTCTAGGGTTTGGCTTATGGCTGAGGTGGTTCATCTCGGTGTGGTGAGTTTGGAAAATCGGTGGGACCGAGACTACTTATGAGTGTATATGGCGGTGAAAGTTGTGATAGTTTAGGAGATGTATCACTAAGCACTTGAGCAACCAGATCATCATCATAACCTCATCCCCTTTAATAGTATTGGCTTTTCCTATGGACTCAATGTGATCTTGGATCACTAAACCAAAAATGGAGTCTTGAGCTTTTGCCAATGCTTGCCTTAGCATTTTGAGGGTCCACTTCTTCATCCTTGCCATACCCATATCATTGAACTCTCTCAAATGATTCTCAAGTAACTATTAGTTCAATGATATATATGTTGTTATTAATTACCAAAACCACCCGGGGATTAGTTGCACTTTCAATCTCCCCCTTTTTGGTAATTGATGACAACATATAGATCAAAGCTTCGACAAAGGATATAATCAATGAATAATATCGTCGCTTTGAGAAGTATGTGATAAGCAAGAGCTCCCCCTAAATTTGTGCATTATTTAAGATTTGCATTTGAATGCAAATGCACAATCGATTAGGATCATGGGTCACTCTTCCATGTCACATACATCTTGGTGGAGCGCACAAAATGATAAGAATGAACAGCATGCACCCAATCACCAAGACATGAGTAAATGGTCATACAAGATAGGAATAGCATATGATAAGCATTAAGCACACATTAAAGCATAGTGCGACCAAGCACTCATTAAGGTAGAATCAAACGAGTATCAAACACACCAATGTCTCGAAAACCAAAAGTATCTCAAAGAAACCGCAAAAGAACGAAAGAGCAAAAGCGCAAAGACAACAACACTCTCTCTCGAAGTCCTATGATCTATACAATTTCTCCCCTTTGGCAACAAGTTACCAAAAGTTCAAAAAGCATAGAGCTAAGCATCACCGGGACTCTGCTGGCGGCTCCGTCTGGGTTGATGTCGGAGTGGATATGACAACATCGGCGAAGACTTCACCGATGTCTCTGGCTGGAGGAGTGGTCCTTTGAGCTGGAGTTGGAGTAATCGCTGGAACTGTGGGAGGTCTGAAGTCTGTAGTCCCGTGTCACATCGGAATAGCAATGATCGGGTCCTTTGGGAACCGGAGCGATCTGTTGAAAAATCTGGACTAAGTCATCTCGCATCTCACGATAAGCTCTTCCTTCTCCCGCTTTGCTTCCTCAATGTCCGCTCGAGCTTGTTGGCGATCACTTGTACTTGATCGACTTCACGCCCGAGGCGTGGATCTTGTCCTCAACAATCCTCTCTAAGCTCTCCGAGACTGTATAATGCTGGCGGCGTTGTTCAATCCTTTGGGTAGCTTCAAGAATTTGCTCTCGAAGCTCTTTGGTTTAGCTGCTGCTGCTGCTTCCTTGTCAGCTTTGGCTTTCTTGGCAGCTTCGATCTTGGCTTGACCTTCAACAGATGTCGGATCCTCCTCATCCATCACAACAACATTGTCTTCATGCTCTGGCTGCAACGGTAAATGTTCTCTATCCAACAAGAATGTGCCCGTGCCAAACTTGGCATTGATAAGCATCTGAATCTGCGGGCAAATCCACATGACCTTTTACGTCACCGCAGTCCTCTTAATGGTTTCTACCATCAAGTCCATCACCTTGAAAGGTGCTTTCTCATCAAGTATGTGCAGCATGTTGATAGAGTATCCTCTGATCATGCGATGATCTCCAGATTTGGGCATCAAGGTATGCCTCAAAATGGTATTAGTGGTAGGTAAGCCTGCCTGGAGATAGTAGACTGAGCCGAGCTTCCAGATTCCCAAATCCTTTGCTGGAATCTCTTTGTACATGTTCTTCATGGATTCATGATTCTTCTTTGGAATCCCATATACATCAATATCATCTTCTCGTTGCACTGGAGCATTCAGAAGTTCTGCCCATTCTTCAACGAGAAGAAGAAAATCTTTGACCTTGATCATCCACACAATCTTTCCATCGGGGTAGAAGTGAGTGTGGCATAGAATTGCATTATCATCTCATCGTTCCAACCGGTCAATTTCGACCTACAAAGTCTGCAACTCCACATGCAAAGTGAAACTTTCATGCACATGTGGAAAGAAATCTCTGCTCTTATCGCTGTCAATGTACTTCCAACAACATATCGGTGTCCGCGACTATGGGCTTCTTGTCCATCAAGACGGTCTCATAGAAGTCCTGCTGCTCTCGGTGTGAAATCTGGGATCTCTGAGCAGTTCTTCTCCTCACGGCATATGGGTCATTTGTCTCCATAGCCTGAGACCTTTATCTTTCCTTGCCTTCATATCCTCAAATTGAGGATGAGCATCATTATGTAGTGGCAGTTTTGGACGAAGTTTCAGAAAACGGTCCTTCATCGTCGACTCACTGGTGGCACATCATCCTTGTTCTTTTCGAAGCTGGAATGTTCTCGACGGTCTTCTTGGGCTTGGCAAGCAGGCTTTCTTTGGAGCTGCCTTAGCTGGAGCAGATTTCTTGGGCTTTGATGTGGCTCCAGCCTTAATGGCATCACCCATGAGCTTACGCTTCGAGGAGGAGGCTGGGGTGCTTCCTCATCCTCATCCTCTTCTGCTGCATCATGCACTATCCTCTTTCTCTTGGTGGTTTTCTTCACTTTGCTTGCAAATGCCTCTCCCAAATTCAGCTTCTTAGCAACAGTTGACTCGCTTGACTTTGCTGGTGCCCTTCTTAGTTTGTTGACCTTGTTGCTCTTTGGCAACAACCTTCCTTTGGGCTTTGAGGTCACCTCTTCCTCAACAACAAAATCTGAGTCCTCATCATCTGAATTCCTCTTCTTTCTAGCTCTGGTGGCTGCAGGAGGCATGCCACTTGGTGTACTCTCTCACCATCATCGGATGAGCTGCTAGGATCGGGACTAGTGCCCGCCTCGGAATGTCTGCAATGGGTGTCTCGACTGTTCGATTGTCACGGCATCCGACATGGTGACAACCCGTGAATAGATAAGGTGTAGGCAGAGAAGAAGAGTCATCACAAATGCAGAAGTTTTGCAAAAAAATGAGTTCAAATTCTAGTATTAGGTTTTCAGAAGACATTTCGGTCAGACCGAGTTTAAGATTCGGTGAATCAAGTGTTAAACAGAGCTTGGCACACCACTTTGGTTTGACCAAGTGGGTTTCGATCCCGCCGAAAACACTAGGGTTTCACAGAATCCTCATTTGGTCACACCGATTTTGCACAACTTCGGTTGGACCGAAGGGTGCAGTGCAATGGCCATAGGCCAAATCGGTCATACCGAAAATGTAAAATCGGTCTCACCGAGATGTGTTCGGCGGAAACCTAACCCTAAAACTTTTACTCGAATCTAGTCCAAACGAACTAATCTGGTGTGCAGGAAGATTTCAATCGTGGCAAGATTCTAGGCAAACCAAACGTGCATTGAATCGGAGATGGGAGCACGAGTGGGATCAAAACTCACCCTAACTTGGTGGAGTTTTTCTCTGGCGGCAACAGCTCGGAGGAGATGTCCGTTGACGGCGGCGGAGACTGCGGCGGGGCGCCTGCATTTACGGCAGCGGCGATCCGGAGACCAAGGCGGCGGCAAAGAAGGGGTGGGGGCGAAACGTTTGAAGGAGGAATCAGCGCGCGGCCCTCGGTATATATACCCTTTGTCGGTGGGACCGAGTTAAAACTTCGGTGGCACCGAGATGGATAACTGCTAGGCGATTATGCACTTGATCACGCCGAAAATCACAACTTGGTTTCACCGAGATGAAAACCTAGATCGATCTAAATGCTTTCGGTTCGACCGAGTTTGAGTGAGTTGGTCGACCGAAATCAATTAGAAGGTTTTGGAAATTAGCCCTTGACGGATCGGTGGCTCAGAAAGCTCCTCACCCGAGGTCCAAAATGACTTGTTCAAAATTTGTGATGTAAGCATGAATAGAATTTGAGACAAGAAAGCATAGATAGCTAGGGGTAGGTTTAGGCATTCTTGTCCATCCATTTGGTCGAAAAATCAAAACGACCAAAACAACAAATGGATGTCCTCGAATGGATAAAATCATGCATCCAACATGCTCACACAATAATATGTGTCAAACATGCACAACCAAAACTCTAGCAACTAACACACAATTTGTCGATGACTAGGTCATCTTTATATGAGTATATTGACTTAGGAGCCAAATGAGAACATTTGATCATAGGTCATACTCATCGTTTAAGCACAAGTGGGGTTACCACTTTTACATAAAGCATTGATGTGTTCACATCATTTGAAGATGCTTTAGCTCAATTTTTAGAGCAAAGCTCCCCTAGATGTGAGAACCCTTTTAAAGGGTCAAACTAACCTTGGGTTGTCGTAGAAGACTTCATGTAGATGTTGAAGATGTGGATGCTCAATGTTGATGGAGATCATCAAGAGTTGGGAGCTATCCTTTGGATTCGGGCACTTTCAATACCTACATGGGTTAGTCCCACAAGGAACAAACAAGGATATCCATGGACATAGATTGAAGTTCACAATAGATGATGTCCATGAAAGCAATGATTACCTTGTCCCTTGACTTACCAACAAGAGGGTTTGTGACTCCATGAACTAGTGCACGATGTGGAAGTTGATTGCACAAGTTTTTGCCAAAATGAATGTGAGTGAAGTATGTTGGTAGTCACCCTCAAGAACTTTCTAGTTCTTCTTCTTGGGATCCACATCATCTTGATGGGAATCCTTGGGGTTGTAGTTGAGCTTGACGAAGTAGAACTTGACGCTTCCTTGGGAACCCACTTGACCATGGCTTGAGGTGCTTCAACAAATGCATCAATCTCCTCTTGAAGCTTGTCCTTGCCTTTTAGCTTGTGGTCTTGTGGTGGAAGGTCATCTTGAGCTTGTTCCACATTGGAAGAAGTAGGATCATACTTCTCCTTTTGAGGAACAAACTGTGGAGTAGGATATTGACCTTCTTCCCATTCAACACCTTGGCGTTGAACTTTCGCTCAAAACCAATTCCTTGATTCTTCCGTGCCTTCCTTGCTTAAGTAACAATTTCCTCAAAGTTCTTGCTTCCGGCAAGGCTCTTGTAGACACCTTTCTCTATAATCCCTTTCAATAAACTATTTTCTTGCTCAAGTGTAACTTGGCTTGAAACATTGTTAGTGGAATCAAGAGAACTACTAGAAGCAACAATATTGGATTTAGCATGGTTATTGTTACTACTAGAGAAAGAATTTTTCTTATGCTTGTCATGCTTAGTCTTAATGGGTGGCAAGAAATTAGACAAGATGCTTTTAGAAACTCATGTTCTTGCTCTAGAGTGAGCTTCTCGAAGCGTAGCTTCTCATGAGATCTTAGGAGCTCTCTATGATCTTCTTGAGTTGTTTCATGAGCTAACTTAAGAGTGTTTAGTTCTTTAGTTAGACGCTCAATCTCCTTCATAGCATTGTCATTCGACTCTTCTCGACTATAAAGACTACTAGCATGTTCATCATTACTAGGCTCACTGGATTTATCATGCAAGAGCTCATCTTCACCAAGCAAGTCATCCTCATCACTATTGAAGTCAATGAATTCAGGGTGTGATACCTTGGGGCCTTTAGCCATGAAGCATCTTCCAATTCCCTCATTTGGTGAATCAAATAAGTCGTAGGAGTTGGAGTTGGAGGATCTGAGAGCAAGACCGCAACACCTTCATCTTGATCTGTAGTCGGAGTTGGAGTGATAGCTTCCTTGGATTGATTGTCGAGTCGGAGCCGAGACCCATTCACCTACATGAGCTTGATGTTTTCTTCTTGTGTAGCTCCTTGATGACTTGTCTTTCCTCTCCAAATCCTTGCTTCTCCGAGAGGGTCTTCGCTCATAACGATCATCTCTGCTCCTTCTCTCTTTCCGAGGTGACTCATCTCTTGAGCTTCTTCTTCTTGGAGATTCTTCTCTTCTCTTGTGGGGAGCCGTACACTCATTTGAGTAGTGTCCGGGTCTTCCACAATTGTAGCAGTTTCGATCACGACTAGAAGATCTCTTTTCATCATATGATCTAGACTTTGAGCTTCTCTCTTTGCCTCTATTCTTGTAGAATTTGTTGAAGTTCTTGACCATTAGGCTTATCTCTTCATTGGAAACTAACTTGTCACTTGAGGTTGTGGGAGCATCACTTGTAGCTTTGTAAGCACCACTTGACTTGTTGTGAAGCTCTTCCTTATCCTTAAGTGTCATCTCATGAGCAACAATTCTTCCAATGACTTGGTTGGCTTGAGATTCTTGTAGTTTGGCATCATTTGGATCAAAGTGCACACGGTGTCATACTTTCCATCCAAAGCTCGAGAATCTTCTTGATGATGAATCGGTCGGTCATTTCTTCGCTTCCTAAGCCGCAATCTCATTTGTGATGAGAGCAAGCCTAGAGTACATTTCAGCGACTCCTTCACCATCCTTCATCTTGAACTTGTCAAGTCGACCTTGAAGAATATCTAGCTTTGATTCCTTCACGGACTCGGTACCTTCGTGCATTTCAACCAAAGTATCCCAAATCTCTTTTGCATTCTCAAGGCGGCTGATTTTGTTGAACTCCTCGGGACACAAGGCATTGAAGAGAATGTCACAAGCTTGAGCATTGTTTTGCAACATCCGCAATTCTTCCGCTGTAAGCCGCGATCCGAACTTTTCCTTCCTCGAAGAATTCACCTTGCATACCAACACAAATAATGCCCCATGCGGCTGGGTTATGACCAAGAATATGCATTTTCATTTTATGCTTCCAACTAGCAAAATTTGTACCATCAAAGTAAGGACCTCTACGAAAATTACCCTCACTAGACGCCATACTCTCCTAGGTTGTGAAACCAAGCTTATGGAGTCCAATGCAATGGAAACCAATACAATGGAGACCAAAGCTCTGATACCACTTGTAGGATCGAAAGTATGTCTAGAGGGGGGGTGATTAGACTACTTGACAATATAAAAATTCTGCCTTTTGACAAAGAACAGTTTTTGGTAGATTCACAATTATGATCAAGTCAAGCATCACCCTACACATGCAATTCTAGAGTATAGGCAGCGGAAAGTAAATTGCACATGTAGTAAAGAGAGGTGGAGAAGAGCAAACGCAATTTTGGAGACGCGGTGATTTTTCTCGTGGTTCCGATAGGTGGTGCTATCGTACTTCCACGCTGATGGAGACTTCAACCCACGGAGGGTAGCAGCTGCGAGAGTCCACGGAGGGCTCCACCCACGAAGGGTCCACGAAGAAGCAACCTTGTCTATTCCATCATGGCTCACGCCCACGGAGGCTAGCCTTACTCGGGGTAGATCTTCACGAAGTAGGCGATCTCCTTGCCCTTACAAACTTCTTGGTTCAACTCCACATCTCGATGACTGGAGGCTCCCAAGCGACACCTAACCAATCTAGGAGGCACCACCCTCCAAAAGGTAATAGATGTTGTAGATGATGATGAACTCCTTGCTCTTGTGCTTCAAATGATAATCTCCCCAACACTCAACTCTCCTCACCGATTTGGCTGTGGTGGAAGAAAGGATTGAGTGGAAAGCAACTTGGGAAGGCTAGAGATCAAGCTTCATATGGTGGGAGTGGAGCAACTTGATCTCAACACAAGGGTAGGTAGTTCTCTTCTCGAGAAATGTAAGGTAGGAGTGGTAGTTCTTTCGATGGCTCTCTCCACGAATGAAGAGGGGTGGAGGGTATTTATAGCCTCCACACAAAATCCAACCGTTACACACATTTGAGCAATCTCGGTGGGACGAAGTTGACAACTCGGTGAGACCGAAAGTTCAAATAATGTGAACGTTGGGATTTTCGTGGGACCGAAATACAATCTCGGTTAGTCCGATTCGTGCAATGACAAGAGCATGCCAATTTCGGTGGGACCGACTTCATCATCTCGGTGACACCGATTTGATGATGAAGGTTCTGAAGCTTGGCAACTCAAGTTTCGTGAGACCGAGTTCGAATCGGAAAATCCGAGTTTTCTAGGGTTTGGCTTATGGCTGAGGTGGTTCATCTCGGTGTGGTGAGTTTGGAAAATCGGTGGGACCAAGACTACTTATGAGTGTATATGGCAGTGAAAGTTGTTGATAGTTTAGGAGATGTATCACTAAGCACTTGAGCAACGGATCATCATCATAACCTCATCCCCTTTAATAGTATTGGCTTTTCCTATGGACTCAATGTGATCTTGGATCACTAAACCAAAAATGGAGTCTTGAGCTTTTGCCAATGCTTGCCTTAGCATTTTGAGGGGTCCACTTCTTGATCCTTGCCATACCCATATCATTGAACTCTCTGAAATGATTCTCAAGTAACTATTAGTTCAATGATATATATGTTGTTATTAATTACCAAAACCACCCGGGATTAGTTGCACTTTCACAAGACCAAGTCCGGACACTCGTTATCTTATCCTTGTCTATTTTGACCTTCGCGAACGATGGTATTTTTGCGAAAGCCAATCCGCCGGAGCCGAGCCTCTGGCGGACCACTCCTGAGGTCGAGCCGAACCAGCCAGGAGGAAAAGGCGCTGCTTGCCAGGCGGAAGCGTCGCCGCAGAAGGTATAGCTCGTGTTTGATCTTTACGAGCAACGTTCAAGTAAACTTTCTAAGTGCTCATGATCTTTATAAAAAGAAAAAGCGCGCCGGACTGCGAAACACAGGAATTGCCGACCATCAACACCAGCCAAAGGCTCCAGCGCCGGGGCGGGAGGCAAGCGCAAACGAACGGATCCTACTCCAACGGAGGATACCGGCAGACATCGCCGCCACAAAGTCGAGGTGGAGAGCGCTATGAATCATATCGCCACGGACAGTTTTTCAAGAGGCGTGCTTTTCCCTGAGGCATTGGATGCTTTTAACGTTAGGGGCAGCGATCTCGGGCTGCTCAAAATGGTTTTACCAGTATTACGGAGCAATATGTTAAAGACATACGGGTAAGAGAATTTTAATGGTTGTACACACAAGAGCCCCGAGACTTAAATTAGTTATGTTAACTGATTTAAGGATCATTTGAAATTTCAGCTCTTAACGAGAAGAACGCCCGGCTGTCCCCGGAGCTGCAAGATTGCAAGGCCCAACTTGGGGTCTGCACTTGCTGCCGCAGGAGGAGACAGGAAGACCCCACACAGTAACACATTTGTATAAATTAATATAAGCATTTGGCGGCGTGCTTGCCTTGAGTCTAATAACGACATCATAGGTGCCTTTGCTTAAACAAGATCCGGACAGGCAAAGCGCTACTGCGCCCACTAAAGGTCGGCGAGAATGTGCTGAAACGAGTTCAGCAGGAAAGGAACAAGCTTCAAGATGCCAACGCCAAGCTCGGGGAAGAGCTGAAAGGCGCACAGGCCGAGCTGTCCGGCTCCGTTAAGGAGAATAAATGGCTTCGTCGCGGCATCTATAGTAAGTGCTTGAGCAAACTCTCTTAGGAAGAAGAGTTCGGCGAGGAGGCGATTTTGACATAATATGTCTTGTAGGTATACTCACGGGCCATCCTGCGGAGGAGATGCCCGTATCAATGGGTGATCAACTTCCCGAACTGTTGCAGCTGTTCGAGCGAGTTCGGCGAGCAATGAGTGGCGCCAGTCACGAGGCTTTATGGCCATCCCTCGCCCACTTGAGGGCCTCGGGAGCTTGCAGAGAAGCTGCGAGGAGTCGCGGCAGCGCTTCCGTTTATGGAAGGTTTCGGCTTGCCGTCAAGGTGCCAGGAGGCTTGGGCCATGGTGAAGACGCGGTACAAGAAGGCGGATCCCAACCATATGGCGAAGTTGGACGGTGGGGCCCGGCGAGGAAGGAGATCCTGTGAGTTTAGTGTACAGCCAGTAGAACGGCTGCTAAATTTTCCCAGCGGATCAGAAGCTAGACAGATGCATTAGGCGGGATTGAGGAGGAATACAATCAATAAACTTGACAATGTATGTTATCCTTTAAAAATGACATGTGAAATGCCTTCTAGCGGATTGTAGATCGTTTGTCGTTGCCGACCTTTTAAACCGACCTCGGGACCCTAGAGTCCGAGTGTGTCCGAATACCTTTTTGTTAAAAAATAACCTTGGTATGCATGGAGACTAGGCGTAGGGGTCATTAGTGCTTTATCGGACAAGTGCCCAACTAGTTATGTTATATTACATGGTTAGTAAGAAACATCTTCGGGGAGAATAGTTCGTTAAGGGTTCCTTTATTTGGGGAGGCATGCCCTAAAGTGCATGTCCGGACTGCCAAGAGAGCGATAAAACATCACGGGGCAGATGGAAAAAATAGGTAAAAGTCATCTTTTGAATCACCGACCAATATTCCCTTAAGAATGCTAGCTTTAGGCTTCACCCAGTCTGAGGTACACATCCGGCTGACCCGGCAGTAACAATCGCAGAGGTGCTCCCTTTACCACCTAGCCGAACAATCGGGAATGTAGGGG
The DNA here is from genome assembly GCA_021437245.1 of Aegilops speltoides. Classification (NCBI taxonomy): domain Eukaryota; kingdom Viridiplantae; phylum Streptophyta; class Magnoliopsida; order Poales; family Poaceae; genus Aegilops; species Aegilops speltoides. The sequence goes on along the minus strand of CM038143.1, from coordinate 429,320,120 downwards.
TAAGCACAGGAGCCAGGCAAGCCAGCTTGGCCAAAACTTAAGTCATATCGATGCATATAATGGCGAGTAAAAGGTACATGTGGAAGCGTGACACATGTGTTGGGTATAAAACCCGTATAGTTGAGCTTCTGTAAAAGAAGCCCCCAGGAATAACGAGTGCTAATGGCACATCGTATGTATGCAAAAAATGCGAAAATAGGCCCCGAGGGGCTTTGTTAATTTAAAAGGATAAAAAAGAAAAGGAAGACAGCGAAATATAAAAGGTTGGGCGGGGAAGGGGCGAACTCTTAGTCGGCGCTAGGCATAGAATCGTCGGAGTCGGGCTGCGTTCCATGGGTTCGGCTCGAGTCGGTTGTCCAACGCATTTAAGTAGACGATGCGCTCCGCGGTCGATTACTTGATCAATAATGAAGGGCCTTCCCATCCGGGCTTGAGCTTGTCCTTTTTCTTGTCCGTGAGCGTAGAACTAGTTCGCCAGCGTTATAGGTCTTGGCCCGTACTTCTACCTTTGATATCTTGAACCTGCTGCCGATAGAATCACGGAGCGAGCCTTGCGACATCGCGTTCTTCTTCCAATGTGTCCAAGCTGTCCTGCCGATCGAGCTCAGCTTCTCTTTCCTCATACATGCGCACTCGAGGTGAGTCATGAATAATGTCGCAGGGCAGAACTGCCTCTGCGCCGTATACCATAAAAATGGTGTGAATCCGGTAAATGCGGTTAGGCGTTGTCCGCAGCCCCAGTACGGAGTCGAGCTCCTCGACCCATTGGGTGTCTGATTTAGTGAGTGACCTCACTAGTGCGGGTTTAATGCCGCTCATTATTAGACGTTTGCTCTTTCCACTTGACCGTTGGTTTGAGGGTGATAGACTAGCGCATAGTCGAGCTTAATGCCCATATTTTTGCACCATGTCTTGACTTCATCGGCTGTGAAGTTCGTGCGTTATCGGTGATGATCTTGTGGGGACTCCGTAGCGGTGTACCACCTCGATATAAAGTCTATCACCGGGTCCGGACTCTGCCGTTTTGACGGTTTGGCCTCTATCCATTTGGTGAACTTATCCACCATGACCAACAGTACCTTTTCTTATGGGTTCCCCCTTTGAGGGGTCCGACCATGTCAAGCCCCAGACATGAACGCCGGGTAATGGGTATGGTTTTGAGGCGGTGGGTGGCATATGGCTCGATTAGCAAAGAGCTGGCAACCAACGCATCGCTGGACCAAGTCTGTGCATCTGCCCGAGCCGTCGGCCAATAAAATCTGTCGGAATGCCTTTCCTACGGGGCCGGGCTGCTGCGTGGTGTCCACCTAGTCCGGCATGGATTTCAGCCGGAGGTTTCGCCCTTCTTCTTCGGAGATACACCTTTGAAGGACTCGGTAGTACTTTTCTTATAAAGTTCTCCTCATGAACCTTGTAGGCCTTCGATCGCGGACTATCACGGTGGGCCTCATTTTGGTCTTGAAAGTTCCTGCCTAAGTAAGTAGGCGAAAGGTTACATCCACGCGGCGATTACTGCCATTATATCGTGGGCGGATTGTGTTATGTCGTCTGCTGAATCACTAGTTGGTGCGGCTTTCTCCGGTTTGTCGCTACCGGACTCCTCTTCCCATAGTACGGATGGCTTGAAGAGCCGTTCCAGGAAGATATTTGGAGGGACAACATCACGTTTTGCACCGATGCGTGCCAGGATGTCGGCCGCTTGGTTGTTATCTCGGGCTATGTGATGGAATTCGAGTCCTTCAAACCGAGCTGACATTTTCAGGACAGCATTACGATATGCTGCCATTTTCGGATCCTTGGCGTCAAAGTCTCCATTTATTTGGGATATTGCAAGGTTCGAATCCCCGCGCACCTCTAGGCGTTGAATGCCCATGGAGACTGCCATCCGGAGACCATGTAACAGGGCCTCGTATTCGGCTGCATTGTTGGAGTCCGTGTACATTATTTGAAGTACATACTGGACTGTATCTCGGTGGGGACGTCGATCTGCCTTGACCCCATCCGGCCAACATTTTGGAGCCGTCGAAGTGCATAGTCAATTGGAGTATCGCCGTACTCTTTAGGTAGTTCGGCTTGATCCATTCGGCGTGAAGTCAGCCAAAACTTGTGACTTTATGGCTCGTCGAGGTTTGTAAGTTATGTCGAATGGCAAGAGCTCAATGGCCCATTTGCAATCCTGCCCGTTGCGTCGCGGTTATTTATAATGTCATTGAGTGGTACTTGAGGCCATGTTATCGAACACTCTTGAAAGTAGTGCGGAGCTTCCGAGGCGCCATGAACACGCATATGCTATCTTCTGATAGTGCGGGTAGCGGATTTGCGGGGGTTAACACGGTGGATCGTAATACACTGGTTTTGAAGAGAATTTATGCCCTTACATTGCTCGTTCGACGGCGAGGACAGCGCTTACAACTTGATGTGTTGCGGCGATGTATAACAACATTGGTTCGCCCGAGTGGGCGCGCCAGCCGGGACGGTTGTTGCCAATATGGCCTTTATTTCTTGAGTCCGGCGGTGGCGGCATCCATCCACTCGAAGTGTTGATGCGCTTTAGGAGGCGATAAAGGCAACGCCTTCTCTCCTAAGCGGGAGATAAAAGCGGCTTAGAGCTGCCACGCATCCTGTTAACTTTGTATTTGCTTGAGGTCTTTGGAATATCCAAGCTGCGACGAGCCGGAGTTTGGCGGATTTGCTTCAATTCCTCTACCGGATACAATGAAGCCCAAAGCAACTTTCCGGCTGGTACACCAAAACTCATTTTCGGATTGACTTGATGTCATATGCTCTAAGGTTGTCGAATGTGAGCCTCAAATCGTCTACTAAGGTTTCGGCGTGTTTTGTTTTGGCGACTCGTCGTCTCGTGTCCTCGATTGTTTTGCCTATCTGGGTAGCGGACATGTTTGAATCATGCGCTGATATGTTGCGCGTTTTTAAGTCCGAAGGGCATCGTGTTGAAGCAGAATGGTCCGTATGGAGTAATGAATGCCGTTGCGGCTTGATGCGCTTCCGCCATCTGATTTGATGATAGCGAGTATCGTCCGGAAGCCTGACGAGTCGTGTCCTGCCGTGGCGTCGATAATTTGATCGATCGCGGGGGAGGGAAAGGATCCTTTAGGCAAGCCTTATTGAGGTCTTTGAAGTCGACGCAGAGGCGCCAGGATTTGTCCTTCTTTGGTACCATCACCAAATTTGCTAGCCAGTCCGGATGTTTGATATCTCTCGATGAATCCGGCTTCCTAATAACAGCTAGCTCTTCTCCCATTGCACATCTTTTGGGCTCGGAAAATCGTCGAAGAGCACTGTTTGGTAGGCTTGAATCCTTTAGGATGTTTAGGCTGTGTTACGCCAACTGCGAGGATTCGGGCATGTCGAAGGGTGCGGCGAAGATGTCCCAATTTTCCCGAAGGAATTGGCAGATCTTGGCGTCCACTTCGAGGTTCAAGCTGTTGCCCGATAGAGGCCGTCTTTGTTGGGTCCGTTGGGTGGACCTGAAATTTAACTATCTCATCTGCTGGTTTGAAGGAGGTGGACTTGGATCTTTATCAAGTATCACGTCGTCCCTGTTTACCGTAGGCGTGGCGCGGTGAGTTCTCTGCCGCTAAGGCTTGGATAGTGCCTCGAGGGCTAGTCTTGGCTGTCTTGTTTTGGTAGCGGAGTGCGTGTGTCCGGATCAGCGACGAGAGTGATTATTCCGCTGGGCGGGCATTTTGAGCTTCATGTACCCGTAATGAGGTATTGCTTGAAAAATTGTGAATGCCTCTCGTCCTAATATGGCGTGATAGCCGCTCTTTGAGCAGGGCTACAGGCAGCGACTTCTTGGATCTGTAATTGTCCGGGAGGCGAACACCACATCGAGTGTGATTTTTTCGGTGTAGCGCTTCCGGCTAGGATTATTCCTCTGAAGGTTGTCTTGCCGCTCATCGTCTCAATCGATTTCCATTTTCCATGAGGTTTCCTCATAAATGAGGTTTAGTCCTTTGCCACCGTCCATGAGGACTTTTGTCGGTCAAAGCCGTCCACTATGGGACTAAGTACCGGTCTGGTGGGGCTCTGGCAGTTCGAGATGTGGGCTCGTCGCTGGCGTTGAAGGTGATAGCTGTGTCGCTCCATGGATTTCTTGTTGCTACTTGGTAGACTTGGCGAGTTCGCGGATTGTTCGTTTTCTCATATTATTTGATCACGAAAGTCTTGAAGACTGTTGATACCGTCTTGGTATTGTTGGAGTGGTTTCGGGGCTAGAAGCTCTTCGCCACTTTTGGCCACTGCCGTAGTATCCAACATGCTCGAAGGCTATGTGTTGGGACAGCTCCCCGTATTATGAAGTTCTGAGGTCCATTGAGCCATCCCTCGATGCGGTTCCGTTTCCCTTCTTGGGTTTTTGCTTTTTGGTTTTTGCATCTGGGGCCTGATTTTGGGCGCCCTTTTACATGGACTTGGTTTGGGGCGGATTATCCCAAAATTGATTTTGGTTTTCGGAAACTTTCCATCGCCTGATACTTTCGTACTATGGGCCTTGAGATCGGTGAACAGCGTAATCTTGCGACGATCAATGGCGTTAAGATTCCCTTGTCCGTGCGATTATTGCAGAATATTGATTGCATTTTCCTCTCGGCAATCTTTTATCCTGTCCATAACCGGGAGGAATCGGCCCGATAATGATGTACTTTTTCGAGGGCTCTTGCGAATTAGAGATAGGTCGCATATATGCAGGCGGGTGGGTGGAATAAAATCCGGATCCTGCCCATCTTTGGGCTCAATGGCGAGGACTTCGAATTCGGAAGCTTGATTTCTTGGAAACAGCCAGTGAGTCGGGAGGCGCATGATTTTAGGTTCAATGCTCGATCGAGTCCGTCCCTCATGGGAATCCGGCATGGAGGTTCGGGAATCCGGACACTGATTGTTTTCAACAATGGCAATGATTTTCGAGTTGTTCTTCTACAACCGGCGTGGTGGGTAGCACTGGGAAGAGTTAATCTCTCTCGGATCGGTTTAAGCCCAATCGATTGTAGTCGTTGCGACTCGAGGCGGCGTGCGATCAAGAGCTCGTTAACAGACGAGAGCTCGATTGGATCTAACTGTTCGGCGACTTTAGGGCTGGCGAAGATTGCTTCGGCGACTTGAAGTCATTGCGAGCGGCGGACGGAGAAGCGGCCATAAAGGAAGCCACCAAGCGGATTGTTTGGCGGTAGCCAAGGCCCCTCGTGAAACACCGTCTTTGAAGGCGGGTGAGGCATCCGCTCTATCGGCTGACGACAGAGGAACTCTCAATGAAAGCACCAATGTCGATGTCAAAACCGGCGGATCTCGGGTAGGGGTCCCGTAGCGCGTCTAGGCGGATGGTAACAAGGGCGAGGACACAATGTTTTTACCCGGTTGGGCCCTCTCGATGGAGGTAATACCCTCGTCCTGCTTGATTAATATTGATGATATGGGTAGTACAAGAGTAGATCTACCACGAGATCAAGGAGGCTAAACCTAGAAGCTAGCCTATGGTATGATTGTTGAGATGTAATGTTGTGTCCTCACGGACTAAAGCCCTCCGGTTTATATAGACACGGAGAGGCTAGGGTTACAGAGTCGGTTACAATGGTAGGATATCTACATATCCGTGTTGCCAAGCTTGCCTTCCGCCAAGGAAAGTACCTTGGGACACAGGCGGAGTCTTCAATCTTCTATCTTCGTGATCTGCAGTCCGGCGGATATTGATAGTCGGCTGTCCGGACACCCCTAGTCGGGACTCCTCAACTAACTTTTGCGACGGAGGTTGTCGGATGAGCCAAACACAACTTCTAGTAGTAGGGAGCCGTGCAATGGGCATATGGGCTGACATTACTCCTTGAAAGGAAGTGTTGCTATGGCGAATTTTGGTTGGGTCTATCCCCATTCTGCGGATTGTGTCACGATATAGCGGGTTTAGATCCTTTGCCACCGTCCATTAGGACTTGTGTAAATTAGAGTCCGTCGATTATAGGATCTAATATCAAGGTAGTCCATCCTGCGTTAGGATACTTCGGAGTAGTCTGATAGTCGAAGGTGATTGGTTTTGACAACGGTGTTGGGACTCATTGGGGTAGACCGTGGGCGAGTATTTCAATAGGTGCCGCTCTGTTTTTCCTTTGTCACTTGAAGTGAGTTCTTGTTTGACCTCTTGTGGGAAATTCTTTTGTTTTCGGTGCTCTGCTTGTGGGGTTCGTCATCATCCTCGCTTGGTGTGTCGAGCCCTTGTGTTCGATGTTGAGTCTGCGGACTGCTTGAAGACAACAATCTCTGTGGGTATGGTTTGCAGGCTTCCAGAATCTTGTGGACTTGGCATATCTTGTCCAAGATTTTGTTTAAGTTGGATAGTTAAATCGCTATTATCCTCAAGGCGGTTTTTATTATTCTGCGAGAGCTTTTGAATCCGGCGTTGGTATCGTGCTCTTGGATTGTTTCCCTTGGTCGGCGCTGGTCCTTGTTGTGTCGTGGTTTCCCATTTCCATCCACGACCTCGGATGTACTTGGGTCCGCAGTGGCGCGCATCTTACCGACCAGCTATCCTCTCCAGCATAAGCGGGTCATGAAACTTATTAGTGCAGCCATTGTTCTCGGCTTTTCTTGGCCAAGGTGTGCAGCGAGCCATTACGTCTCGGATGTTGTGTTTGAAAGATGCTAAGGCTTGGCGTCCAGGACGATCGACTATTTGGTTCTTTTGATGAGAACCTGTTCGAATTGCGGGCTGACTCTTTGGGCTATTGAGTTATGTGACTTAAATAAATGCGCATCGGGCGGACATAAGTCCCTGAAAATATGCAAACGCATCCTCGAGCTCTTCCCAACTTCAATGGTGTTTTGGGGAGGCTTTTAAGCCAATGCCGGGCTGGCCCTTTGAGCTTGAGGGTAAGTATTTTATGGCACAGGAGGTCATCTCCTCTAGCCATGTGTATGTGCAGGATGTAATCCTCAATCCAGACTCCAGGGTCTGTTGTTTCGTCGTACGCCTCTATGTTTAAGGTCTTGAATCCCACTAGAAATTCATGATCCAACACCTCATCGGTGAAACATAGGGGGTGTGCGGCGCCCCTGTATTTGGGTGTGCCTTGATGTTCGAATACTCGATGTGTTGCATTGCTTTCTAGAGCTTGCTTTCTTGGCCCACAGATAGACCTTACTAGGCCATCCTTTTGATGCGAATCCTTAGGCGGATCGCAGCTTGACTTGTGTCTTGGCCTGCTTGCGCTCTATGCTTGTCATGTGGTACGTCTATCCGGAAGGCGACCTATTGTTCTTTGATTGCGGGGGCTCTAAGGCCTCTTCGCCGAATTGAGCAGATAGTTTGCGTTTGGGTAGCTCTTTGTTTGGCGACTATCGCCATATTTGTCTATGATGTTGAATACTTTGCTCCATCGATTAAAGAGTGCATCTTCGCTGTTTTGAGCTTACATACCTTTTTTCAGGCTTCTGTATTGATTGTGATGAGCCTTTGGTGGAGGTTCTTCTCCAACAACTTGTCGGTGTGATAGATCGTCCGGACTGTCATCTTCCTTGAGGCGGGTTGTTTATCAAGTTGTCTGTTGGACGGTTGTTCGATGGCATGTTAAGTCATGCCTTTGATACGACCTGCTCTATGGCTGGGTCTATATAGCGCCGTCTTTGTCGGCGGGACTTTGTCTTGGCGTTTTAAATCGCCGTCTTGGCTTCTTTTGAGGATTTATCCTTCATAGCGTCCGTTGTTCCTCGTCGTCACTTCCTTTAGGTGTATCCACCATGTATACATCGTGAGATGGGGTGGCTGTCCAACACCCTATAGGTGCTGGTTCTTGGTTGTCTCCTACATAAATCGTCCATACCGTCGATGTCTTGATCGAAGTCGAGCATGTCGGTTAAATCATCGGCAGTGGCTACAAAGTGGGTGGTGGGTGGGCATTGAATTTCTTTGTCGTCCGCATCCCAACCTTCGACCATAGTCCGGCGGGGCTCTCTGATAAAGAGAGACTTTAGTGAATTCAGGATGTCGCCAAAGGCGAGTCTTTGAAAGATGTCATGGCGATGAACTCCATAACCGGCCATGTCGGATTGGATTGGCGGTAGCGGGAGGTTGAGTCGAAGAGTCCGGCACCTCGAGTCCGGGCTTCGAAGGAGCGGGGATGGTGTTCGGCTCAATCACCGTGAGATCGTAGCCCCGGGTGTCGACCCTCATCCTCGTTGGCGAAGTTGGCTCCGAGCTAGGGGTCGGGCGGACAACTGTGCGTCCTCGAGTCTTGTCGTGGCGAGCTAGATCATACCCATCGAGACGGTCTGGCGGCGGCAGGCGTAGGCTCGAATCCGTCGAAGATCAAGTCTCCACGGATGTCGGCCGTGTAGTTCAAACTCCCAAATCGACTGATGGCGGGCGTAGCTTCGATCTGCTCGGATGGCCAAGTGAATTGGCGGCGATGCAAAACCGCCAAATCTGAAGATCTGTCGGGAGAAAAGTCTCACCACGGACCCAGCGTCATTGATGATCGAAGGAGCCGCCAGGACCTTAAGGTGGCGACAGAGGAACTCTCAATGAAAGCACCAATGTCGGTGTCAAAACCGGCGGATCTCGGGTAGGGGTCCCGAGGCTGTGCGTCTAGGTGGATGGTAACGAGGAGACAAGGGACACGATGTTTTACCCGAGTTCGGGCCCTCTCGATGGAGGTAAACCCTACTCTGTTGATTAATATTGATGATATGGGTAGTACAAGGTAGATCTACCATGAGATCAAAGAGGCTGACCTAGAAGCTAGCCTATGGTATGATTGTTGTTAGATCCTCTGGACTAAAACCCTCCGGTCTATATAGACACGAGAGGGCTAGGAGTTACAGTCGGTTACAATGGTAGGAGATCTACATATCCGTATTGCCAACCTTGCCTTCCACGCCAAGGAAAGTCCCATCCGGACACGGGACGGAGTCTTCATTCTTGTATCTTCATAGTCTAGGAGTCCGGCCAACGGTGATAGTCTGGCCATCCGGACACCCCCTAATCCAGGACTCCCTCACCACCCATCCACCATGGCCACTGTCTGCACCATACAGCCAGGGTTAGTAAATTTAAGAGGTTAAATGCATCTTCTACAATCGGCTATTGTAGACCTCCCGAAGGTATCCCTTGGCATCTCAGGAATTCATAGTTAGTGTTGTATTATTGAGTTCCATCTTGTGGTCAGCTGTATGTGCAATCCTTGCACTTGTATTGCTTGCCTCATATTGTACAGACCTGCAAGGTATCCATCAGTTTAATCTTACCAAAATGATCAAAGTAATTCAAGACATGAAAAAAACAATGAAACGTTGGTGTTTATCAATACATCCCAATTGGATTTCGCATTAAATCGCAATGGATGATGCAGGGGAGCACTTGCATGTGTGTACCTGCACGCAGTTGTCAAAGTTGTGTCCTTGCCGACCTTACAGAGGAGGAAGCATGGGTGGAGGAGCCGGCTTCCCTGGACAGCACACGCTCCGCCGTTGGCGCGGCTTTCAACCGGACCATCTCGAGATGACGCGGGGAGATGGGGAGCGACAACTCGGCGGGGCTGTTTCCGGGATTGAGCGCTCGATCTGGGGTGTCGAGGAGCAGAGGGCCACTGGATCTTGAGCCATTGGAAGGCTAGGCGGGGAATCCGCCGCCGGGCAGTACCTAGTCGGACCATCACGGTACGGCGCAAGGAGATAGAGGT